>CAWUFW010022838.1:0-87357 GCA_963921515.1 Calotriton arnoldi | reverse complement strand
ATTAGCGTTCTAAAAATCCTGCAACGCCTATCTCCACACCGCCCGACGACAAGGAAGGACGTCGGCTGGATCTCATTGGCAAAAAGTTCTCTGCCATGGCGGCAGCCTCACATTAGAGCGGCAAATTCATTAGCTATAATCGGCCGATATGACCGCCAAATGTGGTCAGATATGGCTGCCCTCATTGATCTAATCCCTGAAGACCACAGGCAGGAAGCACGGAAGATTCTGCTTGAGGAGAAAGAGCCGCATCTGAGACTATAGATTGTGCGCTGGATATTGCAAATACCAACTTTCGTCAACTTTCCAAGGGCTGCCGTTCTCAGACGCCAGGGATGGCTTAAGGCACTACTTTCCGGCCGGAAGTACAGACGAAGATCTTGGATATGGCCTATGATGGAGAGTCTTTGTTTGGGAAACATATTGACGATGCTCTTCTTGCCATTAAAACTGACACGGACACCGCCAAATCGTGGCGTCCTTCAATACAGGAGCGGATCTTTTAGGGCGCAAGAGGACGCAGTTTTACATCACGTGGAGGATATCAAAACCAACAGAATAGGCAATATCAGCCACAATATAGGCAACAGTATAACCAGTCTTCATATCGCAATCCTCTTCGGCCCTGGTTTCTCCCGTCAAGAGACGGGCGCAGAAGATCCCAAGGCCAAAGCCGAGACACCAACAGGAAGCAATGATCTCAGCAGGGCGCCAACCATATCACCCCCATTCCCGTGGGTGCGAAAATTTCAGCCTTTGTTACAGGTGGCAGGAGATTACATCAGACCGATGGGTTCTAGACCTGGTATACAGCGGTCACACGCTAGAATTCATCAAACAGCCACCCACTGCCTCCCATAAGGGTCCCCCTCATCTTCACTTATTGTTCAAAGAAGCCTTCTAGCAATGCTCCTCAAGAGATACGAAGATGAAAGTTCCATATTCTCAAAGAGGAACAGGTTTTTATTCCCGTTTCTTCCTAATCAGAAAAAAGCCAGGGGGAATGGCGACCGATTCTGGATCTCCGAAAGTTAAACAAATTTCTCAAAAAACAGAGTTTCCGAATGGTCACACTTTCAGAGATTTTAAGCAATTTTAAACAAAGGAGATTTTATGGCTTCTGGATATGGAGGACGCGTACTTCACATCCCTATCCACCCAAATCATCGAAAATATCTTTGTTTCACAGTGGCTGAGGCGCCCATTATCAGTTCAAGAGTGCTCCCGTTTGGACTAAAATCGGCACCAGAATCTTCACGAAGTGTAGCACCCGGTAGCAGCAGCATTGAGATCTCAGGAATCCGTGTTCCCTTACCTCGACGACAAACATCAAGGGTCCTTCAGCGCGCAAAGCCAAAGATGCCTTAGAGACTTGTCTTCATCTCTTCTCTTCACTGGGGCTGACTATCAACGAGGCAGGAGTCACAACTCCGTCCACTTCAAGTCATTCCTTTTCTCGAACCCAATGCTAGACACGATCCCGAGTCAAGGCATTCTTGTCAGAAGATCGGCGATTGCGTCTCAAAAACTAGCAACGTCAATCTCAAAAGAAAGTCAGTTTCTGTCCGGATGTTTGCTTCACTTCTAGGAATGTGCTCTTCTGCAATAAATCTGATACCCCTGAGCGACTCAAGATGAGGCCTCTTCAAGGAATTGCATCTTCAATGGCAGCAAGCAGAAGTGGGTTCTTTCGACGACTCCATAAAGATTACACCTCGCATGATACAGACTCTGCACTGGTAGGTCCAAAGACAACGAATTTAGCCCAGGGGCTAACGACACACAAGCCATCCCAGATTTCGTGTTGACGACCGATGCCTCCATGGAGGGATGGGGAGGCCATTTACAAGATTTAAGAATACAAGGAAAATGGTCTCAAATTCAAAAACAACAACATATCAACAGTCTGGAGCTCCGTGCAATTTTTTCTGTCCCTGCAAGCGTTTCTGCCAAGGATTGCGGGTTCCTCAGTGCTGGTCCGTACGGACAATGCGACCAGCATGTATTACATCAACAAACAGGGAGGAACGAAATCTGCTACGCTCTCTCAAGAGGCCCAGGAACTGTGGGGTAGGTCCTCTTCACGAGATAACCCTCAGAGCGGAACATGTCGGGGCTTACACAATACTCTGGCGGACACTCTGAGCAGATCTCTTTCGGATTGCCACGAGTGGGAGCTAGAACAGGGACAGATGAACAGTGTTTCAAACCTGGGGGCAAACCTGCTCTGGATTTGTTTGCAACAAGGGACAACAAGAAATGCCGGTACTATGCCAGCAGATTCCCTCAACAGGGGTCAGAGGAATGCCCTTTCCATGCGTTGGTCAGGGATTTGTGCATACGCTTTTCCCCGATCCGTTGGTCCCGAGAGTACTCCGGAAAATGAAGCTAGAGGGTTGCAGGATAATCCTAATTGCGCCCCGTTGGCCAAGGCAATATTGGTTCAAGAACTACTACTGTTGACACAGGACAAGCCTGGCTCGCCTGGATCCAACTCCTACAATGTGGTCCAGGAACAGCGGCCAAGTGGTTCACCGGATCCACAGTCCCTACATACATGCATGGCTCCTGATTTCTTAAATTCCAAAGACTTCAACATCTTGCAAGACTGTCGTGGAAATCTTGACTAAAGCTCGTGCTCAAAGCACAATAAAGACTTATCGTTCAAAATGGAAATGATTTTGCTATTGGTGCAAAACAAATGATACTCACCCAATTCAAGCTCCCTGCGGGACAGATTCTTCCTTACTTGCTATCTCTAGCCAAGTCTGGTCTTTCCTTTTCATCAGTCAAAGTCCACCTTGCTGCTCCTGTCTAGGTTCAGAAAAGAGTGCTGATCGACCGTCTCTCTGTTCATCCTCACTTGTCAAACAATTCATGAAGGAGCTTTCTCGACTTTCCTCCAATACAAGCACCCCCTCCGGAGTGGGAACTCAACACTGTGCTAGCGCAACTGATGGCGGCCATTTGAACCAATTCTCAAAACTGACCTCAAGTTCCTCACGTGGAAGGTCGCACTTTTATTGGCGCTAGCCGGCAAGAAGGGTTAGTGAAATCCAAGCATTCACTATTACTGAGCCTTTTCTACATTTCACTCGAGAATATGTAATCTATAGCACAAATCCTAAATTTATCCCCAGAATGCCGTCCACAATTTCATTTGAACGAACCGGTAAGGTTAAGAACTTTCTTTCCGGACCTATCCACTCCAGCTGAGAGAGCGTTACACTCTCTAGATGTCAAACGCTGTTTAAAATTCTACTTACAAAAAAACTAAAGACATCAGGCGGTCCAACCAACTGTTCGACTGGCCTATGGCCAAACAACTGTTGGAACTGCAGTAACAAAGTGCAACAATAGCCAGATGGCTGGCATCCGCTTATCCAATTCTGCCATGACAAAGCCAGCAAGCCTTTACAGAGAAAAGTTAAGGCTCACTCTACAAGGACTATGTGGCAGCTTCTGCAGCTTTGTTTGCTGGAGTGACTCTAGAGAACATCTGTCGTGCTGCGACATGGAAAAATGTCCACACGTTCCACTAGGCACCTCCTGTCTTCAGTCTGCTCTTGAGCGAGAACGATGCAGCAGTGGGACCCAGGCTGTTTTACGACATCTCTTTCATTAAGCTCGGACCAGGTACTCTCTCTTTTATATATGCTTTTTTCCTCAAGCTTTCAGTTTTCATACAAGGTTGATATTTAGACATCTATATAGAATATGAGTTCTACAGATCGGCATATATGATAATGCTTATGTATTCTTGTTTTTAATTGTAGAATGCACTTTAACATAACTTTGCAACCTTTAAGGATTGTGTAAAAAAAAAAAATTCTCAGTCTTTGTGGATACTGTTTGGGGGTTTAGTAGCTTACTTGCCTCCCACCCATCCGCAGACGACATTACGTTTGATATACTGCTCACTACTCTGATTCAGGCATGTGAACCCATGAAGGAGTACCCCAATACTGGATAAGAAAACCAAGTTACTTACCTGTAACTACAGTTATCCAGTATTGGTATCTTTCATAGATTCACATGCACTCACCTCTTCCGGCAGGTCAGTTCTCTGGGATTTGGGACTCTCACTCCCACTTGTGCTAAGAAAATCTGTGGAGAACTGCCTCTGCTGAGAGTGTTCTAGAGGGTGCTGGTAGCTGATTGGTTGGATCTAACCTTGGGTTCTTTTTCATTATAATGATGTAGATAGGCTACTAAGTTTTATGCCTTAGGCCTTTTCTTTAGCCTTCTACTGTTGTTTACTTTTGGCACTACTTTTGTAATTTATCATGGGACTCCCGCCTCGACCGACGGGGAATGATTCAGGCATGTGAATCTATGAAAGATACCAATACTGGATAACTGTAGTTACAGGTAAGTAACTTGTTTTCTTCCTCACCGGAGAGGAGGTAATGCGTCGGTTTCTTAACGCGTGGGGAGGTGATGCATCGGTTTCTTACGGCGTCCCCCAACGATGCGACAAACTTGGCGCCTCGATGCGTTGCGACGATCCGGGACGATGCGTGGATTCTTCCAGCTCCCAGCGGAAAACAGTCTCTAGAGGTCCAAAACAACAGCAGGCACCTCTTTGCAGGTCAGAACTCCCAGCAAGGAAGTTCAGGGGAGCTGGTGGTGAAGTCTTTGTGTCCCTGAGACTTCAGAACAGGAGGCAAACTCAGTTTCAAGCCCTTGGAGATCTTCCTCAAGTAGGGGACACAGCAAACAGCAAAGTCCTTTTCTCCTTTCCTTGGCAGCAAGTAGCCACTGCAGGCCAACCCCAGACAGCAAACAGCACAGGGGCAGTATTCCCCCTCAGCTTCTCCGGCTCTTCTCCTTGGCAAAAGTTTCTCTTGATTTCCCAGAAGTGATCTAAAAGTCTGGGGTCTGAGCCCCTCTTTTTATACCCAAAAATCCTTTGTTCTCTGAAGGCAGAGAGTGTCTGTACCCAGCCAAAACCAGTTCTGTGGGGCACTTTGCAAGTGCACAACAACCTTCATTGTCAGTGTGAGCCCTGGCTCCAGACACACCACAGGAGGGCGGAGCCATCATTGTGGAAGGCAGGCACAGCCCTATTCAGGTGCAGGTGCTACTCCTTCCACCACTCCAAATGCAGACCAGGCCTATTCAGCCCAGCCCTGACTCATCAGGCTCTCTGGAGCCATTGCTCCTCCCCAGCCCCTGATACTCCAAAGCCAGACATGCAATAGCAGAGGCATACTGGATGGCTAAGCAAGAAAATACCTACTTTCTAAAAGTGGTATTTTTAAACACAGAATGTAAAAATCACCCTCACTAAAAGATGCATTGTAACATTCTGAGTTCAGGCATATCAAACTTTATGTTCCTACCTTGTTCCCAGGGGTAGTTATGTATATAAGATGTTATAAACAAACTCCCCATTCTATCCTTATGGGAGCAGGTAGCCTTGCAATAGTGAAAAACGAAATTGGCAGTATTTCACTATCAGGACATGCCACACACATCAGGGCACGTCCTACCTTTCACATACAATGCACCCTGCCCACAGGGGTACCTTGGGCCTACCATAGGGGTGACCAACATGTAAGAAAAGGGAAGGTTAGGGACTGGCAAGTGTGTGCACTTGCCAAGTCGACATGGCAGTACCAAACTTCACACTGGCTTTGCAATGGCTGGCCAGAGTTTACATTTACAGGCTGCTTATGTGGATGGCACAATCAGTGCTGGAGCCCACTAGCAGCGTTTGATTTACAGACCCTGGGCACACACAGTGCACTGTACTAGGGTCTGACTAGTAAATTAAATATGCCAATCATGGAATCATCAATCCATAACAACAATTTAGAAAGGGAGCACTTGCAATACGGCACTGAACAGCAGTGGCAAAGTGCCCAAAGCATCTAGACCAGCAAAACAAAGTCCAACACACAGCAAAAACACAGGAGGCAAAAGGCAAAAATACAGGGGAAACCCACACCAATGGTGCCAGGTCTAACAATGACATTTGACCTTTGTCTTTGTCGCACAGCAAATGTGACAAGATAAAAACAAAATCTAAAGGCATGTTTATTCAGTGGCGGATCCTCCACTAAGATGGAGGAGCGTCGCCCCACTGTTTTTCAGCAGTGCAAGGAAAAATAAAATGATAAAAACTCTATGTTATTATCATTTTATCTTTTACTGTTGCGGGTGCGGCAGCTTTGCCAAGCGGGTGCGGCTGCTCTGCTGATAGAGCAGGGGAGGAGTGGTTTTCACTCCCTGAGTGCATATGACCAGCCAAACTTTCATGCGCACTTAGTATGTTCTCCACCCAGGCTGCATTACAGCCTGGGTGGAGAACATGCCCAGGCCCCCAGACCCCATCTGAGTGCCAAACCAGGGTGCTCAGACCAATCACAACACTGCATTGCAATGTTGTGTTTGGCTCAGGGGAGCCTGGTTGCTTCCTGAGTGCACCCTGTTCTGGCCAGAGGGACGAGGAGAGATGCGATGAGAAGGACGCGTCGAGGAGGATGCGGCGAGGAGGTCAGTTTAATTTAATTTTTTATTTACGCCCTACCCCGCCACCCAAAATCTGTGCCGGCTGCCACTGTGTTTATTGCTCATTTACCTTCTGAACCCCACCGCAGTAATTTTTGGGGGTAAGCACGCCTACTTCTGCCACCTATACATGCAGTTACACATCTGCCTTTAAAAACTGGGTAAGCAATGGCGAAGAGTGAAACGTGTTCATCTTCAACTGGGAAGATGGGATCCAATAAAGCAGTGCTAATTCAAGATAATTGAAAGTGGCAAATCGACACTAAATGGGTAACAGTTCACTTGCTAAACTCTTGTAAAGTGGGGTATAATAAAAATAAACATTCTGAAAGTATTTGAGTTGTACGTTCTCGTAACCATAATGCTAAAATGACGAAAGCGTTGATGCCTAATAACGTTACACACGCAGAGTAATTGAAATAATTGCTTGAAACAAAGGTGAGCCCTAATGGTCTGGCCTGGAATCTTTAGCGAAAAATATTTAGTCCCTAGCATGCAGGTCATGGAATTATCATAGGCAGGCAAAGATGTATGAAACTGACCAATTTAGGAACAAGGCTTTTATGGGGTTTTCTGTCAGGTGTTCCAGTCAGCACGTAAGAGCGTAGCTCACCTCTCATCCAGGGCACAAAGGTTCAGCTCCTCCTAAGGCATTTAACAGGATAGGTCTCATCTTACAAATTAGTATGCAGCTGTGTCGTTTTAAAACCAGTGAACATGGTCTGATGCAGCTCATCTGTTGGCTAGAATTACTCTTGTTTCTGGCAGCTGTAAGCAGCAGAGACTTGTGCGAGAGGACTGCCTAATGTAATAGTTTGGAAACACCCTGCAGTCAACAATTCTTTCCAGAAACGTACAGCAGCTGAGTAATGAAGTGGACCATGCCAGCTGTTTACTCCTGCCTCTGTATACTGCAAAAAACAAAATTTCACTGGTCCAAGGCGACATTTAAACTGCCCAGTGTAACTCAAATAGTTTCGGGAATTCTACATTACACTTCCAAAATGAAATTCCTAAAATTATGCCATTATGCCACTTCATGTATTTACGTTCCATTCGCAGTTAAAATTTGCCACAAGCACACGGGAAAAACATAGTGAGAGTGGCTGTGCATTTGTTTCTTGCACTATTATTTTAGCACTAAATGCATCCTTGCATCAAAAAATGATGCACGGATGCATTGTGCGCTAAAATATAGTGTAAAATGACAGGTTTGCATTTTGCATAATTGTACTTACTTTTGCCAAGAATTTGCACAATGATAAAGTAAATTACATGATTTTCACATACCCCAACTTTTCACTTTTGTGAATATGGCAGCTTAAAATAAAAATTGGAAATTGAAAATCAAATCCCATTCTATTAAAGATCATATTCACAAAGTATTGAAGCTACCACCTACCAAACTGAACATAAAAGCCTGAAATATAAGCCTTGTTACTCTTGGACATTGTCAGATCTATAATCCTTAGGGTGGTCTTTCCCCAACTTTTTACCTGCGTACCAACACTTTTTACTGTATCTTTTTGTTGGCCATAGGACTCTGATCACTTTACCATATATAGGTGATTGGCTTAATTTAGTTTACCTGTAAGTCCCGTTTAAAGTGGTATACCATATACCCGGGGCCTGTAATCTAAATGCTACTAGTGGACCTGCAGCACTGGTTGCACCACGCACCCAAGTAGCCCTTCAAATCTGTCTCATGCCTGCCGTTGCAGTACCTGTTTGTGCAGTTCACTGCTACTTCGACTTGGCATTTAAAACAACTTGCCAAGCCTTCAACTCCCCTTTTACTACATATCCGTCACCTCTAAGGCAGGCCTTAAGTGGCCCTAAAGGCATGGTGAGCTTAATTAAAAGGCGGGGCATGTACTTTTAAGCTTTACATGTCCTGGTAGTGACAAACAGCTACATTTGTTTTTCACTACTGTGAGGCCTATTCCTCCGATAGGCTAGCATTACGGATTTCTTAAAACACTCTTAAGCTGTAAATCCTGATTAGAGATAGCTACTTCATATTTCATGTCTTTGGAATGGTGGTGATAAATTCTCTTTAGTGGTAAAGTTGGATTTGACATTACCATTTAAGAGATGCCACTTTTGAAAAGTGGACATTTCTCTGCTCTTAACTTTGCTCTGTGTGCCTGCATCCTGTCTCCAATACACGTTTGGGCTGGATGCAGGGCCGGCTCTAGGGCGGTGCGATCGGTGCCACCGCACCGGGCGCTGACTTGGGGTGGGGGCGTCATTTTCCCAAGTATATTATCATTTTAAAAGCACTTGCTGCCGCGTTCCTGGCCTCCAGCTATTTTCAGGCATCAATTAAAATGTCAAGGGAACTCCGGTGATTAATCGTCTTCCTGGAAAGAGACAGGAGGTTTGTCTAGTGGAAGTTTTGAATCGTATTAAGGTAGCGCAGAGGGTTAAAACGCCTGCTGCTAAGAACGTGTACCATGGAGATAACAAAGTGCATATAATGTAAATAGGTCAGTGGGTTCCTGCTTTTGTAAGAGAGCTCCTTTTGTTAGTTGTTGTTTATAAGTCAAAATTCTAATATAGAACATTGAGCTATTAACTGTCATCAAAGAGCTGCATGCAAACTGCAAGGTATATGTTAAAGCTATATGCTTTTTTGCCCAGTCTTTCATTATCCTAATCTTGCCAAAAGGGTTCATTTGGTTAGAAAACAATTCTTATTATTAAAGAGACCCCCTAACAATGATATTATGTTTTACATTCTGAATTTGTGCTATACCAGAATAAGGACTCTTAAACTATATTGCCTACCAGTTTCGATGACAAGGCACTCCTACACTACACCTTGTACTACTGTCTGATGTAACATTTCCTATACACTGATTTACACACATATGATTGTCTCTGTGCAATGTGTGTGTGATGTAAAGTGCTCAGACACCTTACACTGGTATGAGTGGTGCTATAAAACTAAATGAATCTGAGAGTCAGTGGTTACGGAGACTTGAGGGGGCACTGTTAAAGGGTGCTAGTGAGGGAATCCGTGCAGAGGTGGTCATGGGGGGGGCACCTACAGACATTGTCGCACAGGGCGCCACCAGTGTTAAGGCCGGCCCTGGCTGGGTGACAGGTACACTTTGTGCATTCCCTCTAGACAGCTCCAAAATCAGGAAGGGCTGAGTGTGACAGAGGACTTGTCTGCATTCTGATAGTCTTCATGGGCAGGAAGGGGGAGAGGTAGCTCACACTTACATCTGAATAGGAAGTGTCCGGTCCTCACAGAAAGGGCTTGATACCCCCAACACATAGCCTGGCAGATAGGGCTGGGTTGAAATGGATCCGTGTGCATTTCAGAGAGCTGCTTTGAAGTCACCCCCCACATCAAAGGCAGTTTTGGGTATAAGTACTAGGACTCTAACACTACCAAATCAGTACACTATTGGACTTGGGAAGAACTGTGCTGGAGTAAAGACTGCTGTGCTATAAGGATTGCCACTCCACCCGGGCTGACTGTTTTGAGGAACTGCTTCTCTGCTTTCCTGAGCTGCCCTGCTGCCTGCCTCCTGATCTCTGCCCTTCTAAGGACAAGGACTGGATTCATCTCACTTGAGCCCAGAGTGACTCCAAGGGCTTGCTGGCTTGCCTCCTGTTTTCTGAAGCCTCAGGGACACAAAATCCTTCCTGCAATCCTGCTGGTGCTGCTGGACTCTGCCATCTGTGAGTCCCACCTTTGCCTGAGATGTCCTCTCCAGTCCTGTGCCTCAGATGTGGGTTCTGATTTCTGCAAAATCTGTCACATCGTCTTGACTGCATGAGAAATTCTGCTGCATCGCCCTTTGACATCGATACAGAGGCTGCTCGATGATAGCGGATCCACAGCCTGCACAGATGACGATGATGCTCGGTGCTGCTCAAAGAAGACACATTGCATTCAATTCAACGGAGCTCAACGACAACGCAGCACCCCCTTTGCACGGCTCGACAATGACACAGCAGGCTCTCAACGTCGACACTTGCTCCAACTAATGTATTTCTTCAGCAGGACCTGTCTGGGTCCTGTAGCCAGCCTGCCCTTTATCGCGGTCGGCCTGAACTTCGAATTTTCACCGGTCTCTCGTGACCTCAAGTAACCTTTTGACCGGTAGTGGCATCTAAACATTGTTTTTATGTTTTTGTTGTTTTAGTCTTGCTTTACTCAAATAAATATTCTCTATTTTTCTAAACCTCTTTGGAGTCTTTGTAGGGTGTATTCATTGTGTCAGTGTATGTGTGTGTGTGTGTGCTTGCATGCGTGCGTGCCTGTGTGTGTGTGTGTGTGTGTGTTGCACAGATTCTTTACACATTGTCTCTTCAGTTAAGCCTTACTGCTTTGTGCCAAGCTACCAGAGGATGAGCACAGGTTCATTTAGGTTGTGAATCTGACTTACCCAGACTAGAGTGGTTGTCCCTGCTTGGACAGGGTGGAAACCTCTGCCAACTAGAGGCCTCATTTCTAACAGGCAGAAATAAACACATCACCCTAGCATGAATAATTGCCCTTCAGGTTGAAAGTTGGAAACCTTAACAACTGGGACAAGAGTGGTGCTTGAGTAAACCTCATTCGCTCTCATTCAACGGCTCAAGAACCCTTTTAAAAATGAGTAAAACTCATCCGCTCTCATTCAACGCCCCAAGAACCCTTTTAAAAAGAAGTCTGATCATCCAGCAGCATTTGTTAGTAAACAAACCTGAAAAAGCATGGCATAGCTGCCCTCCCTAAAGTCTTCAAAACGTCAGCAAAAAAGACAAAAAAAAATCTAGAGCAATTAAATCTCCCATGTTCGTACATAATGATTATGAAGCAAGAAGCTAAGGATTAAGACCTACTGGGATTTGAATCCCAGAAATACAGTGCTACAAAGACAAGATCACACTTCTCTGAGCTATCCTGTCGGCCACTAGTGAAATGTTAAAATGTAACTTTTGTTCTCTTGCTACCTGTATTGTCCAGTGTAAATGCTAAGGTAACTAACAGAAATAAAGCCTGACTTCATAAATTGCAACTGTGAACGAAAATAAAAGCATTTCAAACTAACATTTATCCTGTTACCAAGAAGTACACTATGCCCTCCAAGTAGAAAATGATTACCAAGGCTGATGAGATTCTGGTACCTTTTTATCCAGGAAGCTGGCAGGTCTATGCGGATACAGGAGCAAACAGAGGGCATGCCTCACCCTAGAGTGATGCAGTGATCAGAGAACCCTTTCTCACCTAAACAAAGACAACACGGGGGTGAATGGAAGGATAGCAAAGAAGAGAAATAGGGCCAAAACACCCTGCAAAGCGTCAGATCCATGGCGGTGAGAGAAGCGGAACCAAGATGTGTGACGTTTCACAAGGGGGGGGAACCGAAAAACCCTAAAACAATCTTGGTAGTGAAAAAGCAACACCGTAGTCGTGAGCACAGTCAGCTGCTGTTGCCCATCACTATGGCACCATCCATGTACGAATTGCTTGTAAAGAATTAACTTTATGCCAGAGTGAAACATCAAACCAGAGCTCACCTCACACAGAGGAGACCCCCCCCCAAAAAAAAAAAAACAGTGGGTCTTCTCCTACTCCCCCCAGAAATGTCAATAAGAGAGAGCAATGCTGATGCAATGTGTACACTACCGAGGATGTGTGAGGGGAATGAGGCAGAGAGATTGGAAGGAGCAGGAAATTAAGTTCCATTGAGAGCTAAATCTCAAATTGCACTGAAAAATCTAGTAAAAAAGACACCCCACTATCACTACAGTATGCAACTGAATTGCTGCAGGTGTGAGAAGAAAACAAGAAAAGGAGTAAAGTCATTGACTCAAGTGCAGGGACCTGAAATAGTAAAGACACCATTCAGTCATGAGCAAGGGGATGGACAATCTAATTATTCATTAAAGATTGGCAACAATAATGTCTGCGACTGACAGCAGCTAAAGCTGTCTGTAGCGAGACCACAAAAATAAACAAGCATTTGCAATTCAATCGGTCTCGCCTTTTGGACCTTATATGTATTTAGCTGTGCAGCACATTAGCCTGGGTGCTGAAACATCTACTGTTCTTTAACGTGGAGGGAAAGTAAGCTCCAAACTGCGTGACATGCCAGGTATGGGAAAACATGGAGAGAAATATTGCCTTTCAGCGGTAAATGGTATAGTCCAAAGCTCTGTTTTTAATATAAAATCAGGGCCTTCGGTGGTCATATCACTGAGAATACAAGATTTGAAAAAAATATTATTGTCTACGGGTGCTCGTGGAAGACAAAATCTATGGACTGGAATCTAGAGAATGCTAAAGTGATTCTGGTATTTTACTGACCTCAGCTAGTCGTTTTCTATCAAGAAAGTTAAATAGAGGCAGTTGCCAGAAAAATAAGAAAAAGAAAGTCCCTCAGCAGAAAGCAATTCTTGTATTTTACTGACCTCTACTGGTCGTTTTCTATCAAGACAGTTAAATAGAGGCAGTTGAACAGAAAAATAAGTCCCTAAGCGGAAGCCGACAAGTCCTAGGGCTGATCTCCAGAGCCCACAAAGTACATACACATATAAGTATATACTAAAGTATATACAAGAGGTCTCGAATGCTCGACCCAAAAACGAAATTGGCAGTATTTCACTATCAGGACATGCCACACACATCAGGGCATGTCCCAGCTTTCACATACACTGCACCCTGCCAACAGGAGTACCTTGGGCCTACCTTAGGGGTGCCTTACATGTAAGAAGAGGGAATGGTAGGGCCTGGCAAGTGGGTGCACTTGCCAAGTCGACATGACAGTACTAGACTGCACACAGGCTCTGCAATGGCAGGCCTGAGTTACCCTTTCAGGGCTACTCGTGCGGGTGGCACAATCAGTGCTGCAGGCCCACTAGTAGCATTTGATTTACAGGCCCTGGCACACTCAGTGCACTTTACTAGGGGCTTACCAGTAAATCAAATATGCCAATCATGGAGACAGCAATCCATAATAAAAATTTACAACAGGAGCACTTGCACTTTAACACTGAACAGCAGTGAGAAAGTGCGCAAAGACACTAAACCAGCCAAAACAGAGTCAAAACCGGGAGGTCAGAAAGCAAAAAAGACAGGGAAAACACACCAAAAGATGCCAAGTCTAACAGTCTTCGTGTTCCACATTCTAATCTTTAGACAACACCCTGCATTAATGTCTCTTCTTTGCATATGAATGAACAAGTGACAATTTATTCTGTGTTAAATGTCACAGGAGTGACTTCTAAGCACTTTGAGTTAACTGCTTTGTGGTGTCTCCGATAGTATAGAACCAGGGGCGGCTCCTCCATTGGGGGGTAGTAGTGCCGCCCCACTGCTTTCTCGCAGTACGAGAAAGCAGAAGGCAGGGGTATGCCTGGTTGGGGGCGGGCGGGAGTGTATGCCTGGTTGGGGGCGGGTGGGTGGGGGGAGCAGGGAGGATTGGCTTGCACCACTCTGAGTACCCTGACTGCTTGGTCGGCCCTGGGGCCGACCAAAGCAGTCATGCGCACTCTACATTTTCTCTATGTATGCTGCATGCAGCCTACATAGAGAAAATGGCCTCCCTACAGGTGCCCGGCTGGGCGCTGTCCGGGACTCCGCACCAATCACAATGCTGCCATTGCAGCATTGTGATTGGCTTACAGGAAGGGAGGGAGCATGCCTGTTCCTGTTCAGGAGCAGGAACCAGGCCCAGGAGCAGAGGCGGCGCTGGACCCGGTCAGGTAAGTTTTATTTCTATTTTACCCAAACCTTACCCCCACCCGCGGTAACTCCCGGTCGTTAACCACTGCGCGACACCCCCCCCCCCGCGACTATTGCGAGCCGCGACTGATGAACAGCAAATCACGTTTAATATTCTCCTGCTGCCATAAACATGGTCTGTGTGGTGCATGAGCCTCGTTGACTTAGTACGAAATGCATACCACAAAAATAGTTAACATCTACTCAGTGTCGCTCTCTCAAATGTTTGTGTAGTAGGTGAATTCACAATTCACCCTTTAAGCTTTCTTACTGGCATTGTGACCTGCAGGTTATCCCGGCCTCACACCCTGCCCTCTAAGATTTCTTGATCGCAGGAAGGTGACACAGTGAATGGCGACGCCGGCGCTGCTCGTCAGATAGGGTAGGGACAGAACACAATACATTGTTTATAAAATGTGGACGGAAGAGCACAAAAAAAGGGTTTAATGAATATTGATGTGCGCCATCAATGCATATTGTGCCTTTCTCGAGTCATGCCGTGTGTCGTATTCGCTGCGCACCCTCTGGTCGCAAGTCAAAAGGGCCTTGTGATTCGCTTTTGACTTCGAACAATGACAATGAAATGCAACAAAAGAAATTCTGTCCTGGGAGGAGACGTGGCGAAAGTAGCCTTTTCAATTAATGCAGTCAACTGCTGGTGGAGTAACATGGTGGTTGGGTTATCCTGTAATGTGCATAGACGTCGGTTAGCTAAGCTGGCTGGCGGAGAACAGCCAGGGTAAGCAAGCATGGTGGATGTCAGTACGAGCACGCGCTTACCCCCTCACATCCTGCGCATTGGGCCTCTCGTGTACATGCATAGGCCTATGTCTACCCCCTCACCTACTAGCTCTAGGCCTCTTGTGTACAGACATGCGTATGCACAGTTGTCTCATTAACTTCTCAACAGGTGCAGCACCAACACTTTTAAGAGGCGCAGTTTGCCCCACAGAGGTGGTTGCACACAGAGGCTTGTGAGGGATTCTTCGTGCAGGTGCGCAAGAAGGTGATCCTCTCTAGAGGCTGGAACACCTCGAGACCAAGGTATTCAAGCTTTGCACATATCTGATATCTGTTTTACAACGACATTCTCTCTGCGTGATGCCTGTTTTATTTGTACGTTTTGTGAATGGAATAGTCCAAATAGCCTAACCATACTGTCTCCACTCTCCAGTCATTCTTGTTTGTTGATGTAGCATATGTTTAATGTTCCCCATATAAGTATGCGTTGTTCTTTGTATAGCGCTGCCTTTCTGTAAATGTTGTTGGCGCTGCCTCCGGGATGGTTGGTACCAGGAACCACCACTAGTGTGAATGTTATCATATTACCGCCGGCCTTATGTCTTTTTTTCCTAATGGGAGTGAGTACATACTATGTACTGGGGTTAGAGCAGGCCAGCGTAGCATGTGATCTCATCCTTGGCTATATAGACCTGTATGGGACTAAGGGCTATGGAGGTCAGGTAGACAGTTATTGATGTTTGGTGATGAAACCTCTACCTGACCTCCATAGCCCTTAGTCCCATGCAGGTCGATATAGCGAAGGATCTAGTTTTACATATTTACTGGGTGTTCTCTTTGGTAGGTCAATTCTTCTTCCACTGTAAATCTTTCCAATGCATTTAGCATTTTTTTATGTGCCTGATAAAATGTATTTGCTTAACAACTTTGTATATTACCTATACCTGTCCCCTTGTGGCCAGAATATTTAGTTTAGGACGTTTCCTGTGCTGCAAGGGTCCCCTCATAGTGGACGTTGGCAAGTCTGTGATAGTTCAGCCTGCTCCTTAACTAATCAATTTAGGAGTTTCGGTGGCACAGTGGAACTGACACTTCCTGATTGGAAGATCACCTGTAATCAATCCTAACATTTAATTGTGCTTTCACTATAGTCACGGTCTGTATTGTGGACTTCCTGCTATGCAATGGTGTCACCTAAAACAGATTCAGAATGTTGTAGTGAAGTCACTGTTGCACTTTGTTTTTTAAATGGCGTTTCTTGCATGAGAACAGAAAATTAATTTAAGGAAATAGTGTCATCATATTGATGTACAGCACTGCACAGTCAATGAATGTATTTATTGTATAGTTAAAACCATTACAAGTGTATCAGTGCGTTCAAAAGTTAATATGGGCAAATGATAACATCAGCATACGCAAAGATTGTCCTCTATATCTCAGAAAAATTGGCAATTTCTTAAATGATAAATAATTCATTCGTATTGCCTTATTAACCTTCCGGCTTCCTCAAATTTGCTTGAAAATGCACCATTTAGCCACTAATTTTTCAAAATTTTCTCAGGGGGAGAACCCCTCTGAACCTCCCATAAGTTGTTCAGGCTCGCTATCTACGCTCGCTCGCCGCAGTGCAGTACAGCAATAATTTTACGCCGCACCACTTTCAAATGTCACCAGCCGCCACTGTATAGAACTCATCAGTTTCTCTAAGGGAAAAAAAATACCTTGCTACAGTGTAAACATCTGCCAATATGAGTGAGTTATACTGTGTTAAATGTCATCCAAGTGGCTTCTAAGCACTATCGGTTTTCAACGAGGAGGGCAGGGCACTCTAAAAAACCTCACTACAACGTAAAAATGTTCTTACAAAGTGTTACACTTGCACACATGATAAGTCACGTTTTACCATAATATTTGATGATATGAATGTTGTTAAAGACGCTGTAACTGGTTGCCTATTTACGTGTATCTAAATGATTTACAGGCCTCTTTGTATAAAAACATGAGTTCAAAAAGTAAATAAATAATAAAAAGAACATTCCAAATCTTTCTTCTTCTCTCCGAGAATGCAGAGTTTGTTGGGGTGATTTAGGCAGCAGGGATTAGACTGATTGGCAGAGCTGTAAAATGGATTTCCAACTTGCCTTCGGGTTGTGGGGGATTAGGGTATTTCAGATTAGACCACCCTGGCTTTATAGCTAAAGTGTGCCCATGGTAAGAATCTGCTGGACACAGACACCCGGAAGAGAGCTAAACGGAGGGATGGGCTCCTTTGTCTCCCACGGACTCCTCGGGAGCAGGCAAGGGGCACCCTCAGCTGCCAAATGGACTCGTACCACTGAAAAAGCTCTAGGTATCTCCAGTCTGTGCAAGAGATAACCATCAACAGTGGAGTCTATTTGCTCAGTCTTCGAGGAGACAATTGAGGAGTTTGTCCAGACGGGGCAGTTTTTAGTGCAGGCCTTTTGGAGTGCTTCCGCGCCAAACAGGGCCGTTGCCTACAAAATGAGGGGCTTATTTATGAGCCCTTGCGTGACTTTTGCGCCACCGGTGCGTCACTTTTTGTGACGCACCAGTGGCGTAAAAAATGCGCCACGTTGCGTCATATTTACAAAGTGACGCTGCAATTAGTACCTGGATATACGTCTATGTGGGCAGGCCTGCTAAAGATAGGTATGCTGCTATTGATAACTGTTTTTTTAAATATTTTGCCCTTGCAATGGTGCACTAAAGTCAAGTAAAAAACTGCTAAAGTGCATAGAAGACACAATGTTGACATTTTTAGCGTGTCAGTGGAACGTTTTTCTCCTTATGAACACTGGGCCAGTTCAAGGCTATGTTGTATTTTTGTCTCTGGTGTAAGCTGGGTTCCCTCCATCTCTAAGTTTAGGACTGACAGCTAATGTTGACTTTTGCTCACTGGAATCTGTAAGTGCGTTTCTTCGGAGTAGGGCTGCTCATCGGGAGTGGATGCAACTCAGAGAAAGTAAACAAAAAATGGGAAAGGAAGTGCCAGTGCCTTGGGGTCTCGGCGGGGGGATATTTAGGGTCAGTTATTATGGTTCAGGTGCGCAGTGCTCTACTGAAAGATATACCTGTGAGCTATAAGGCGTTGGAGTACACTGCGCGCCTCAGTTCAGCTGACAACAAACACACCAGGCACTCAGACACAATCAGCGCATGCTGCTACAACCTGCAAAAGGGTGCCTCTGCTTCAGGCAAATACAGAGCCCTGTCATCGTCCTCACTAGCTTCCAAATGTAGGGCCATTTACCTTTTGCAAAAGTAACTTCGGATTGACATGGAAAGTGCACAAAAACAAGCAATAGGAAATTTAAATGATTTGGGGGGGCTGCAATTATAAAGGGAGCACGGTAAATTTGACGGTAAGGTTCTATCTAGAAAGTCTGTGCGTGCATAATTTCCCCCCAAAAAAAGTTTTAGGAAGCTTGACACACACACACTCGCACTTTGAGGTACCTCCGCTGCCGGTGAAGTCATCCGGCACCATGGGGCCGTTTCACAGAACTAATCTGAGACAAAATCCTAAACTTACTACTTTTGGTATTCACAGAAGGCATTTAGTAGTAGTAAAGTTAGAATTCCTAACTTTACTACTACTAAATGCCTTTTGTGAATACCGAAAGTCGTAAAGTTAGGATTTTGTCTCAGTTTAGTAGTAGTAAAGTTAGGAATCCTTACTTTACTACTACTAAATGCCTTCTGTGAATACCGAAAGTCGTAAAGTTAGGATTTTGTCTCAGTTTAGTAGTAGTAAAGTTAGGAATCCTTACTTTACTACTACTAAATGCCTTTGTGAATACCGAAAGTCGTAAAGTTAGGATTTTGTCTCAGTTTAGTAGTAGTAAAGTTAGGAATCCTTACTTTACTACTACTAAATGCCTTCTGTGAATACCGAAAGTCGTAAAGTTAGGATTTTGTCTCAGTTTAGTAGTAGTAAAGTTAGGAATCCTTACTTTACTACTACTAAATGCCTTTTGTGAATACCGAAAGTCGTAAAGTTAGGATTTTGTCTCAGTTTAGTAGTAGTAAAGTTAGGAATCCTTACTTTACTACTACTAAATGCCTTCTGTGAATACCAAATGTAGTAAGTTAAGGATTTTGTCTCAGATTACTTTTGTGAATCGGGCCCCATGCCTTTAAATATGGAATCAGGAGTGCTAGCGGGGAATTAATGCAGATACTCGGCAGGACTCCCAGCTCCGCCACTTCTTGCTGACAACAGGTACAGTCACTTCACTCCTTGGCACTGTGGAGGGGTAAATGACAGGGGCGACACTTTATTCTTCCTAGGGACTGGCACTGACAGTAAGTGGGCAGTTGTGTGGTATCAGGTAAAATGGGACTTTCCTATCACGTTGATTCAATTCTACTGATAATAGTAGTGTATTGAGGGCCTGTGACAAGCATTTCTGGGTGCTGCGGTGCCACCTTGTGACCTCAACACCTGAAAGGTCAGCATTTTACAAATCCCACTGCGTGGAGCTGAGTATGGAACAATCCCTTTCTTGTCCATGGGAATACCCTGTACTTTAATTCCTCATGCTGCGGTGCATCGAATCGCTGCTCCGCTGATCCCTTCTCTCTCTACTAGCTGGTGCGCGGCTTCAGCTTTCAATGTTTGATTTTCACATCTGTTGACCAAGCCACTCTTGCTCAATCTATCCTTCCAGCTGGGCATGGGTCGCAGGGCACCGGGAGCTGGAAAAAGCTGCATAATTTGTTGTCAGGCTACTGTAACTCGCACTGGCCCCTTACCTACCCCTTTGTTGGGAACCCAGAAATGCATTAGATGAAACGATTTTCACCCAGGGCTGGTGGATGCTTGCACTTTAGTCCCGGGCTAAGGGGCTGACTTGTTGTACGAACTCGGGCATGAGCGGTTCTGCCCCTCAAAAGACAAGGACCTCTGTGGGCACTCTGCCATGCCTTCTAGAAAGATATTCAGAAAGGCATTCCAACTGTAGGAAGTTTGAAAGAGGAACAATGTCATCAGAAATAGTGTCGCCCCTTCCATTTAAAATACGTTTTCAAAAAGGTAATCATGGTCACTTGCTGCCTTCGTGTGGGGCGAGGATGCTGGAGGGTCTGTCAAGCAACAGTGCTTCCTGTGTCCGACAGACCCTTACTCTGTGTGCAGGCTGCAGTGGGATCCCCTGAGCGAGCGGTACCTTTCCCTTCCCCACCCCTCCACCCTGCATTGGGGCTCTGTGCTCTCACTGGCACTCTGCAGAGGGGAGCAGGAGGTTCACCTTGTCGTGCCGTCAGAGCCTGGAACTCTCCACGGACGCTCGGGCAGCTCTGGAGACCAGAGAGCCGGAGAGTTACTGTGTCCCCTTTAAAAGGCAGGAGCGGGGGCAGGTGCTGAGCCGGGGCTCCGCCAAGCTGCAAAGACTCTTGATTGGACGCTGACTGCAAGACCCCGGGGTTATGACATCAGCAAAGAGACACAAGCATTTGCAATGCAATAGGACTCACATTTATGCGAGCCCCATTGCATTGCAAACAGTTGTCATCACAGACAACAGGAGGGAGGGCGGGGTGGGAGGCACAGACAAGGGGAGGGAATGGGGGAGGCACGGACAACGCAAGTGCGAGCAGGGGGGCGGGGGGGAGGAGGCACGGACAACGAGAGTGAGGGCGGGGGCGGGGGGAGGAGGGGAGACGGCACGGACAATGGGAGTGCGGGCGGGGGGACGGGGTGAGAAGGCACCACCAACGGGAGGGAGGGGGAGTAGAAAGGCAGTAGGAGAACCTCATTAAAGAAAATAGTGCTCACAGTCTAACTAACACGTACCGTACCGTGTAACACTCGAAGTAAAGGGGCCAGTAGCCATGGGAGGATACAAATGACGACATGGCCGTAATAAGGAGGGACTAACAAGCCTATAAACGAATCCGAAGGCAGCATTTATGAAGGGCAAAGACACAAGCCAATGAAAAACTGGGCGGGGCAGTGGGAGGGGCTTCCCTCATGTAGTGAACTACAGCAGATCTTCACCAGAGCAGCGCTTGCGCACTGACTCTAGGCTCGACCTAAAAACAAGGCGATTATCCAAAACAATAATCTGAACAAATGTTTAAAAGCAGCAAAGTAAAGTTCCAGTCCAATGCTAAGTTTAGAAATTCAACATAAAATAAAG
Organism: Calotriton arnoldi; assembly: GCA_963921515.1. Lineage (NCBI taxonomy): Eukaryota > Metazoa > Chordata > Amphibia > Caudata > Salamandridae > Calotriton > Calotriton arnoldi. The sequence continues at coordinate 66,210 of CAWUFW010022838.1, read as the reverse complement.
ACAGCCCCCCAACTCAGATTTTGCATCCTTAATGCTGTTCTGAGTTGAGGGCAAACGTTCATGACAATCTCCCAGGTCTCACATAGAGCCACTTATAGTCCAATCTATTGTGCCACCATTGGGGGGCTGTGGGGCAGGATAGGTCACCTCCTGAGGTGGAGCGCACTCAGGTGGGTTGATGTGCAGAGAGGAAGACAAAATGGAAGACACAATACAAATGGGTATGGAAGGATGCATATCTTGACAAGAAGAAAGAGCTGTTGTGCAAGAAGTGATAGGGGTAGATGATCTCCCTATGCTGGTCAGTCTGTGCCTCTTGCTTGGCATAGACTGCTGACATCACCTCTTGAAGCCCTCTAAAGTGGGCCTGCAGACCAACAATCACCTTTCTTATGGTCTCCAGAAATTCAGTCATGGTGACATACCAAAGGACGGAGTGCTTAACAAATGAGGTCTTAGTGGTGTCTGGGGTCAATGTTACCCTCAACTGCTGTGTTGTGGGTGGGCACATGTAATCAGAGGAAGTTAACAGAGGATGCAGTTGGAATCACCTCTGATGTGGAGGACTCTCGAGTGGTGAAGAGGCAGGCATCATGCCCTATTTTTGGATGGGCCCGGTCCTACAACACCAAATATATGTCTTCTTCAAGGACAGACAGAGCGCCATTCTTAGACTTCTCCTGGCATGTGGTTTCCAGCTCCACCACCCCCAGAGTAGTTTTCACAACCTCCATCAGGAGTCACTTTGATTGGGATTGTGCAATGCTCTGATTGTTCTACTGTCATGCCTGCTGCGCAGCTGAAGACCATGTTCATCTTTACACCTGATTCTGTTGTTCCCTACTTCTAACTTGAATCCCTGATTTAAAAAAGGTAAGAAAAAAAGACTCATGAATGTATACTACTTCATGTACGTACAATTTCATATTTCATTAATTCGATAGCCACTGTGGCAAAGACTGACATTGTCACATACTTCCATCCCTTTTTCCCAAGCAAGCTTAATGTTCCCATGTGCCACCTTTAACAGCGAGTGACTATGGTCAACAAAGATACCGCAGTAGAACATATCACTTCCCCCTGGAGCATAAGCCTTTGTATTTGACCCACATACTGAAACGTCACCTTAGCATGTGGTATTCCTTGACTTACTCAAACAATGTCACCCTCGCATTCCCTCATGATGACAGGCAAGAATAAATACATGATTCTGAATGTAACTGGTGCTGACTGATGGTTATAACATGCATGGCTATTTGATGCACATGCGAGAGTGTACGTTGCATGTATATGATATAAAAAAAATGTGTATGTTACTATGTCAGTTTATTTGGGACTTATCATTCACAATATCTATTATCAGTCTGACATAATAGTATTAGACATGGATATAGTTGCTACATGTATTTATCAATATAAAGTCACTCTGCATGTACCTTCTTCATAAAGCTACACATGATTTACAATGACCAAGTTTCTGTGTGCCAATATATAATATAAACCTATTTAATTAATTTACTTAAGAAGAGATAAAAAATAAAAAAGTTACACCAATGACATGCACTCAAGTCAAAAGACAACATATAATAAAAATAAGATGGACATAATAAGACACGTTAAACATGAGACATGAAACTACCAGTACACAGATGAAAGAATACATTTTTATATTGTAAAAAGAACCTCCTTGCTGCTCATGAGCACCCAGTGGGAGGGGAGTGATGCCTGGATGTTACAAGGACCCTCCTGCGCAGTGGGAAGAGCCTGGGATACCCTGAATGGGCCTGGGAGGACACCCCCAGTATAAGAAGACTGTGTCTTCAGTCATGTCCAGCACTGAAGTTCTTCTCAGCACCTGTGCCACTCCTCGGCTCTAAGGGTGGGAATACCTGCTGCATTGAAGTACCAGACGATGTCGTGCCACATTTTCTTTGGTGATGCATTGCTCAGCTGGATGTCTGAGGCCCATACAGTTGAGGAAATATTTGAAGCACACCTCTCCCTGATGACCTCTAACTCCTCCTAGGAGAAACTTGGGCCCTCTCTTCTTTCTTCTCAGCCATATTGAGGGTTTTCTTATGAAAAGGAGCAGCTAGATCAAGGAGTATTCTGTTGTGGTCCTTAGATGGCTCAGGATGTACCTAATTCCTGTTCATGTAACTTCCTGTTTTTTAAACTTGGTGGAAAATTCCACCTCTGCTATGTTGTCCTCTACCTTCGCTACATAGTTCTCCAACTTGTTAGTGGAAGAGGAGATCCGGCACTTAGGCGTACTAATAATTGAAAGAGTAAGAGTGAAGGGAGCATTATACCTCGGGTTCTGAATGAGGTCCTAGTGTTACGAGACAACATTTTGTAAATTGATATACGTGCATGAACTCTAACATGTAATATGTGCTGTTCTCCACATACTACATGGGGGGTACCCTGATCTGAGATGAGATTACAATTGTGGGTGAATGATGTATATGAAATGTATGACTGATTATGTTGCTGCATAAGTGAGGGACACTGGAATTGTATCGAAGGACCAAATTATGTTGCAGGGTTGTTTAAAATATGCATCAAGAAAAGGCAAATTATGTAGATTAATAAAGCACATTTCTTCCTTTTTGCTGCAAGAAGTGTAACTGCTTTTTTAGACATTTTTGAAACGCTTTAGCTAGAAACAAAATTTTTGCATTTAAGTCTAGAGATTAAGCATCAGATGATGGATTACGTAGCAAATGCACCAAATCCTTAATTATGTAGAAAATGATTTGGCTGCAAAATCGCATAATTCAAGGGGGCCCTGTGGCCCTCGGTATGTGTACGTGAAACTATATTACATTTAGAATTGCAAGCTTGGATGTGCTATCATGGTGCTGAAGCACTGGTGTCTCAGGATGGTGTATGTAGTCAGTGTCATATCGCACAATTCTGCATTCATTTAAAGCTCTTCAATTACTGTGATGGAGCAACCAAACTAGCAGCTCAAGTAATATGTGAGGCCAATAGTGAGTCATGCACCTGCAACCTTGGCCTCTATTCAGGGTCCCAGTCCCTTGGATGGGGCCATAGTTCATGGGTATGTATATATGTATTTATATATGGTATTTCTTTAGCACAAACCTACCCAAAAGCAACTGAACGTTGTACGTAGTCAAAGCCAAACCTAACGTCGGAGATTATTAGGAGAGAAGTCTGAGTTGTGGATGGTTACTACATTGTGATGTAGTGTTCTTTAAAGAGATGAGTCTTCAACTCTTTCCTAACTTGGAGCAGCATTGGGGCAGTCTCGATGGATACAGTGGTGCTGTTCTAGAGCCTGGATGCAATAGTGAAAAAGACATATTGTCTTTTAAGGTCTACATGTAAGCCCTTTTGCATGGTGATTGTGGAACACACAACATATTACAATGATCTTGCACAATACTTCTGGGGAGTACAAGGGCACAGCCACCTGTATGATCAAGACATTTACAGCGTGGGCTAAGGATACCAAAAGTGTACTCAATGATCTCTCACATATGTGTGTGTGCTCTGTTATACGTCAGTTCAGAAAGGGTAGTCTGTCATTAACTAAGGCGAAGAGATGGGTAAAGAGAGTATTTATTATAATATGGTTACCTTGAAAATATTGCAGACTTTCCATTCTGGCATTCGGTCAATATTAATCTAAAGTTTAGTAATGGGATGGGGTGCAGTTATAACTGACTGTATTTGATATGCCATTTCCCAGGTTCACAAGCAGTTCCAGAATAAGTTAGGTGAATTTACCTAATAGCAGCATATCACTTAAATCCCCAGAAAACACCTGACATGCAAGCGCAGACTGTCAGAACATGTAGCTGACATGTGTGAACTCAAGAAAGGCACAATTCATGTCACCGAAGCAACCCCTTACATTGCAGAATATTGCACATTGACAGAGTGCCAGAAGTATCTGTAGGAGAAATTATGTTTTCTTTGGCTGGATGGCTGACATGCTATGTGATTGCAATTGATGGCATCTAATAAGTGACAGAAGTGATCAACTCAATAGAATTCCCTTTCCACTCATTGCCTTTTCGACTAGTGGCTAGTGCATGGTGATAAAATGGTGCACTTTGATGTTGATGTCACTCAATTCCTGGTGCAGGGACTAGGATTGGCTTGCTTCTGAGATATTCACCATTCCCCCAGTGACCCTCTAGAGGGATCTGGCAGTCAGAAAGTGAATTGCAGTCAATAATTTGACATAGGCAGGACTGGCCTGTGAGTGTGCTATAGGTCAATGACCTCGTAATCTCAGTCTGCAACCTTGTCAAGGATCACGTCTCAACAGAAGCTATATCATGCCATTACTAATTCCCTGGACATGTCAAACATGTTGATAATCTCCTTCTATAGCCTGTCTCTCCTCTTCAAGTAGTAGTGCTTCAAAATGAGAGGCAAGGCAACAGAGACATTCCCCATCATAGATGACAAATTGGTTTGTCTGTGGATTTCGTTCGTGGGCGGGCAGGCTGTGTGACAGGTTGATGGTGCACTGAGTTTCACCTGTTGATAGGTGTGGTGGAATCATGACTGTTAAATTTATCATCCTCTTCCTTTAGCACTCGTGTTAATTGCGAATGAAGTCTTGTTCCGATATATGTTATCTACTAGTTATAGTTATGTATAGTGTTCTATGCTTTTAATTTAAAATTCACAAATATATATTTTTAAACACAAAAAGTAGGAATTTAATACATATTTCTTCCATGTTTGCCATATTTAGGTCGAGCCTAGAGGCAGCGTGCATGCGCTGCGAGGCATGCAGTAATCCATCTGTGATGTTAGACCACACCCCCCACATTCAATTTGTTCCTTTGTATGCCTCTCTGTAGTCGTTTGTTTTTACTGGTGGAACGCTGCTCTTTGTCCCGCCTTTGGGTGTGGTTTCAATTTCGAGGCAACTGCCCCTGTTACAAGTGGCATTATGCTTGAATTCTGTTATTGTTTGTTCAGGCTCTCTTTAATTTGCTTGGAATGGTCCCTGCTGACTCTTGCTGGCCCGCGGCCTCCCTAGTTTCCCTTTAAGCATATCTGCCCTTTGTTCCTATTTGCGAGCGCTACCTGTTGTTGCGTTGCCATTGCTTCTGCCCCCTCCGGTTGTCAGTGTTCAGCACCTCGCATCTAAGTGTATTTTTGGAGCGCTTGGATTGTGTTAAAATCGCTCCATTCACAGCCATCTTGATTCCTTCGTTTTCTTGTTCCGCTGGCCCCACCGCTAGAAGTGTGAGGTTGGGATCCTTAGGTCCACCTGGAGCCTAATTAGCAATGCACAGCGAACGTAAACAAGCCTTTACAGGGTCGTTGACGCGCGTGACTGGCACCCTGCAGGATGTTTTTAATATCCCCTGCAGGATTGTTTTTAATTTCTGTGATTAGAGGACCCCCTGCATGTAACAGCAGTTACATGCAGGGGGTCCTCTAATCACAGAAAACTGCCGCCAGCCAGACCAAGACACTTGAGGAGAGCTGCCTGTGACTCACTGTGTGCTCTGAGACAGATTTTAACAGCAGCTGTAGTCCATCACCAACTCCCCAGTTGAAGCCCTGAGATATGTCAAAGCTCAAGACTGTGTAAATAAAACTAGCTCTGGTGAAGTGCTGCGGCTCAGCTAAATTGAGATACACTCCATGCGCCTGTGGAATGGCAGCACTGTGGTGAGTCATGCATTCTGCCTTTTTTGACACATTTCCAAAAGAAAATTACCAGTCGTTAGTTGTTGTCAAGAGTCTGCAAAGGCCTGGAGGTGACTGATACTAAATTGAACTGGAGACAAAATCAGTGGCGGCTGGTGAAGGTTGAGAGTGGTGAGGCTGCGCTGCGCTGCGTGCGGGCGAGAGGGTGCACAATTTTTTTTAAATAACAACTGAAACGTTAAAGCCCTCGGATACCTTCACATTTTTGACAAACAAGCATCTGCAATTATGCACCAGGAGGCAGCATTGTTGCAGTGTTCTGCATACAAGCGCAGCAAGGCCTTACCATTAGTGCTGTATAAATCACTACAAAACATCACATAGCACAAATGGTCAGTATTTTAACTCCACGATCTGTGCACTTATGAAGTAATCACTGCCAATCCAGCTTTTACTGGTCGCGCACATGGCTTTATGGATGGGACAAATAGATGTGGACTGTGAGAGCCCACGTGAGCTTTCATTACTAAATACTGCAAGCCCACCAAGCCCAAGCTGGTCTTAAATCTGTTTTATCCACTGAAGCAGTTTTTAGCAGCATTAATATTATTAATACTTTATATTCAAAGTTTGGAGTTTTTTAACGTAAGGCAAGGGTCCTCATAATATGGAGACTGCAGGGATGAAAGGCCGAGTCAGCCTCGCAGGGCCCCAAACAAGTGACACACAGATCTCTGCAGCAGGTGTGCAACCTACTGAACAGCACAAGCCATCATCCCACCCAACTTAGACAACTGTCACTAAAGCAGTTCTTTCAGGTGTGCCCCGTCAGGGGATTGCTTGATAAAGCAAACAAGTATTTTATTTATTGCGTTGCTCTTGGGCATGTCTGCACCCTGCAACATTTACTTTATGTTGCGCATGGGCCAGGTAACTGTTTAGGGACTCAGTGAATTGCTGCTGAGTCATGTCACTTGTGACTCAGCAGCTGGATATTATTATCCAGGCAGCGCGAATTTAGCAGTCACCGTTCTGAGGAAATACATTAACCAGCAAGATAACTTCAGAAATGTGTCAAGGTGAGAAGATTCGGTATGAATTTACCTTGTCAGGGTTTGGGATACGCTCATGGCCTTCACGTTGAATGCCTGCAATTAAGGAGTGCTTTATCAATAATACCTCTGCCCTGATCTAATCGAACATTAAAAGCCATTATTTATTGACCTTTTCAACATAAATTAGCTAAAGGTACTTATTTTGAGATGGTTGCCTAGGAGGGAGATTTCATCCTGTTTTAGTGAATAATTACAGAAGTTCTGATCCTGTAAAAGATATCCAGCTAGCATCCTTCTAGAACTCTCTGCTTAAAGGCTGCAACTACGTCTGAATACTGGCAGGCACCACTATTTAACAAAAATATTGTATTCTGGTATAGACTAAGCAATACTCAAAAACGTAGGACTTAAAGTATTTGTGGTGAAAGAAAGCTTAGATGCATGGAGTCATTCTTGAAAGATCTCAGACCCTCAGCTGTGACAGATGCTGATCCCTGACAGAGCAGGACCAGAAAACCTGTCATCTTATGTTAGCATTTTCCAACTTTAAATCACACCTTAAATTTACTTTAAAAGACCAGAAAGACAATGATCACGATTTATTTCACCTTCATAATAATCCTAGGGATAAAAGGAATGTGCTCATTAGCCAAAAGGAGCGCATAGGCTCGGCCTCCCAAGCATGACAGACTTCGTGAACAATAAGCGTAGCAATCACCCAACAACTGCTCAGTGAGCTGATTTATGACTGGTGTTATGTAGGTGTAGGCTTCCCCTCTGCCACCCGCTCCACTGCCTCGTCTTTAACTGAGGGCAGAGGGGGTTTGCACTCTGCAGCCCATGAGCTCATTTCCTTACTTGGAGGGAGCTGAAAACAAATATTTCGTGTAGCAAGCGGACTCGTACTCTGCCTCACAGGAAAGAAATGAGCTCATGGGCTGCAAACAATTCAGAGCAACACATTGCCCGTGATTTTTACTGTGGTGCTTAGCAGTGGATTCATCGCATGCCAGTGCCTGGACGAATACCTGAGTGCTGCTAGGCCAGCTGCTAAGCTATTTTTTTTAGCTTACCTCGGCTCGTACTTAGGGGCCGATTACGATGGCGGACGGACTGGAGTCCGCCCGCCATCGTGGTGGTAACCGGGACCGTCCGCAATACATGCGGCGGTTCCGCACACCAAATTATGATGCGACCGCCACCGTGGTGGATGCATCTTGCATTTTAACATTGCGGTGGTTGCTGCTGACAGCAGCACCCGCCGCAATGTTGAAAATGCGTGTTGTGCATTTCACTGCACTACGTGGCAGGCACCACACGGTGCCTGCCACTTAGTGCACTGAAATGCAGGGGGGGTACCATGGGTATCCCCCCAGTGCACATACACCTCCCCCCAACACAAGGGGGGCCCGCAACGGGCCCCCGAAACCAATCCCCGCCAGCCTTTCAATGGCGGTTTACCTGCCACGGAAAGGCTGGCTTCCGCCAGCATCGTAATTCGGTGGACGGAGCCTGCTAGGCTTCGCCACCATTTTAAGCATGCTGACCGCTCCGCCAGGCAATCGTAACGATTGCCTGTGGCGGTTCCGTGGCGGACGGTCTTTGTGACCGCTGCAGTCCGAAAGCGATTGCCACCACCATCGTAATTCGACGGTGGGAAAATTGCTGTCAATTGATGGAAAGATCGCCACAGCCGGGCTGGCGGTGACGATCCTTCCGCCATCGTAATCGGCCCCTTAGTGCCGTAGTCCACTCACAGGGTTGGGGGCTACGGGGAACCGTCCGGACTGTCAATGGTCAGGGAAAGGTTTGAGGTGACGCCGACACGCACCAGCAGTGAGCACCAACTTGTCTGCTCTTCAGCTCCTGGCTGTCACTGCAGGCCTTGTGACACACAGAAGCCGGAGCTCAAATCATGGCGTCCAGTGTCGTCCACACGGCCCTGCAAATTAAATACAGCGCGGGAAGCAGACACCTCGAGTCTGCGCAGTGTCTTCAAAAGACAAACTGCGCAAACTCGATTTCTCAGCATCTCACCTACCACACCCTTTCCCAACTCGTCACAGGGCGGGACCCACTCCTGTGACAAGTAGGAAAAGGGTGGGGTGACCATCCTCTCCACTCCCTGACTGACGTTAAGCCAAGCTGCTACAGGGCTTCAGTTTAAAACGTCTTGGGCTAATCTTACCCCCACGTCATCAGGGGGTGGAGACTGGTCTATTAAGCAGTGTCTTTTCCGAGCTGATGACCTCAAATGCCTCGGGGCTGTGAGATCGTCAGCCCGGTAAATACTGTAGACTCTTAGCCCGCCCACGAGCAGCAGGAGGCAGTGTGTCAAGAGACTCATCATCACAGTGAACGCAGCCCGGGCCCCAAGCAAAAGACGTGTGTACATTATTTTTCATACAGATTTAAACAGTTTGCTTTCACTTTGGTAATGGCCTACCCTGGGGGGTGAAAGTAAAGGGGGCGGAGCCCCGACGCCCTAGCTCAGAAACCGCCACTGGACAAAATCGTATTTATTCGTTTGTGACGTGCAATTTCAACCAGGTAGAGCTGGACCAAGTAAATCACATCTCTGATTCCAACATGCCAATAACGGACTATGCCCTGCCCCTGACTGCCTTTCAGCCTGCCTCTGCAAGAATACTTTTCTTAAATTTAATGTTCTGCTATTCTGGTCAGAAAAAAGACACCAGATGGTGTTTCCTTTTGCTCTAAAAAAAAAAGGAAATTGCAGCACAGTATGCACATAATTCACATGGTTTTCTAGTTAGAGAATAGGCATTGTTTTTAAAATGCATGCTTTAAGAATGATGAAATATTATTTCATAAGTAATGTTAAACATCTTGGTCCTTTCTTTTTCAGGAACAAGTTAACACTCACACTGACGTAGGAAAAGATATGTAAATAACTATACCCTAAAGTAATTTCCTAACCTTTAGAAATGGGGGTCTCTAGTTGGCAGAGGTAGGTACCTTTGTCCAAGTAGGGGCCCTTCTTCCTAGTCAGGGTAAGGGGGATACACCCCTAAATAACCCCTGTTCACCCCCTTGGTAGCTTGGCACGAGCAGTCAGGCTTATTTCAGAGGCAGTGTGTAAAGCATTTGCACATAACAGTAACACAGTGAAAAGTGCACATAACAGTAATACAGTGAAAACACTACAAAAGGACACCACACCAGTTTTAGAAAAATACCCAATATTTTATATACTTAAAACAAGACCAAAACGATAAAAATCCACAATACAGTACTTGAAAATATATATTTTGCAAGAATACTTCAGGTTTGCAAAAATAACTTGAAAACAAAGTTCTTCCAAGTCGGTAGCTCCGTCTGGGGCTACCGCGGTGCTGTACACAACAGAATCCAACAGTTCCGTCTGACCGCGTCAGTCAGGGGCGTTGACAGACTCGCAAACAGTATCTTTTGTGTTGTGGCCGACACGTTTGTGCGAGCCGGTCATGGCAACCGTCACGGTTGCGTTGCAAAATGAAAGCGGTGCAGGGTGCGTTGCCCTCTCGATGCGGTGCAGGCAGCGGCTGGGTGACGATCGTCCAGACGGCGTCGGTGAGACCAAGGCCTATGGTGCAGGGTGAGGCGGTGCTCGATGCCGTGCTGGCAGGTTGCAGTGCAAGCGACAGAGACGGTTAGCGGGAGCTGGTGTCGGTCGGCCCAGACTGCTGTGTGGTACGAGGCGTTGCGTTGTGAAACTTACAAGGAGTGTCCCTAGCCACATTGTGGACACGGGTTTCGAAGTCAGCAGCAGCGACGGCATCGGTGAGACCAGGATGGCGTAGTGAAGCGAGGCGGTGCGGAGTGCGGTGCCCACAGGTCACGGTGCAAGCAGCGGCTTGGTGGCGGTGTCGTCAGTCGTCGTCATCGGTAAGACCAGGGTTGAGTTGCGAGATGCGGACGGTGCCTTCTGCGGTGCCGTCAGGACACAGAGTCTGCGACGGAGTCGGTTGCTTTCCCTTCTCTGTGGCAACTGAAATAAAGGTTCCAGAAGCGGTACCCGGAGGTTGATGAAGTCTTTGCAGTCCCTGAGACTTCAGAACAGGAGGCAAGCTCTACTTCAAGCCCTTGGAGATACTCAGCACAAGTAAAGAAAGTTCAGTCCAGTCCTTTCACTGCCCAAGACAGAAGCAGCAACTGCAGGCCAACCCAGCAAAGCAACAACACAGCAAAGGGGCAGTACTCCTCCTGGCAGCTCTTCCAGCTCTTCTTCTTGGCAGGTTCCTTGATTCCAGCGAGTTCTAAAATATTGGGGTCTGGGCCCCAATATTTATACTCAAAATTCCTTTGTTCTCTCAGCCAGAGAGTGTCTGTGTTTAGTCCAAACCAGTTCTTACCTCTCTGGCCCAGCTTCCTGGCAGGAGGTGGAGACAGCATTGTGGAGGGCAGACCAGGCCCATTCAGGTGAAAGGAAATCTCCTCCCCCTATTCTAAATGCAGCCCAGGTCTATTCAGCCCAGCCCTGACTCATCCAGACTCTCTGGAGCCACTGCACATCCCCAGCCCCTGTCCCCCCAAAGCCAGACAGTCAATCCACAAAACCAGCAGAGGCACACACGATGGCTAAGCAAGAAAATACCTACTTTCTAAAAGTGGTATTTTCAAACACAGAACATAAAAATCATATTTACTAAAAGATGCATTTTTACATTCTGAGTCCACGCATTCTAAACTCCATTCCCCTATCTTGTCCCCATGGGAAGTTATGCTTATGAGATGTTATAAGTAAAACTCCCATTCTTTCCTATGGGACAGATAGCCTTGCAGTGGTGAAGTACAAAATGCACTGTGATTCACCACCAGGACATGTCACACACCAATACACGTCCTACCTTTTACATACACAGCACCCTGCCCACAGGGATAGCATGGGCCTACCTTAGGGGTGACTTATAGCTAAGAAAAGGGAAGATTGGGTCCTGACAAGTGGGTGCACTTGCCAGGTCGACATGGCAGTTACAAACTGCGCACAGACTCTGCAGTGGCAGGTCTGAGTTACCTTTTCAGGTCTACACATGTGGGTGGCACAAGCAGTGCTGTAGGCCCACTAGTAGCATTTGATTTACAGGCCCTGGCACACTCAGTGCACTTTACTAGGCGCTTACCATTAAATCAAATATGCAAATCATGGGAACACCCATCCATAACACAATTTACAACAGGAGCACTTGCACTTTAACACTGAACAGCAGTGAGAAAGTGAGCAGAGACTCTAAACCAGCAAAAACAGAGTCAAACCCGGGATGTCAGAAAACAAAAAGCCAGGGGAAACACGCCAAAAGATGCCAGGTCTAACTCTAACCATGTGTAATGCAGCTTTATTTTACACTCACAATGAATTAGGCCAGATAAAATGTTCATAGATCAAGTTTAACTGCGCTTTTCTATTTACTTGAGTAGGTCAAATATATGAACCCCACTTATGCATACCACCAACGACTTCAGGTGGCTGTGGCCACTGGCTCCAGGACTTAACAAAATCAGGAGCCAAACAACTTTTAGGAGCATTGCCTCTCACACAGTTGTAGCCTAAATCCCAGCAAGTGCACTGCTTTGCCTTCAAATATACACGCTAGGACACCCGTACAGGGTCTGACTAGCCCATTGGGCAATCAAGCAGTGCTCGTTAAGCTGGTCTGAAAAGTCAGTGTGTGGGGAGATTGTTTTGGAAGTTTGGGGGTCTGTTTCATTTTCTTGTGGACCACTTTCCACTGTTTATGTATCTGATATTAGGACAAACATTGTCTACAGTGAGCACAAATACATTTGTTCCCACAAACCATTACAAAACACCTCTGTTAAGTGTCTTTACAAGTTCAAAATGGCCCAATTTGTAAATGTGGGACACTTTTTTTAGCTATCTGATTTGTTAACGCATAGCAACACAATACATAGGATAATGCTCTGCATACCTGAACGATTATAAGGTCCCAAAGGCAAGACCTATTGGCTATGCCAATGCTTGTTTTCCCAGTGATCAGTGCCTCCTCTGATTTCCATGAGGCTGCCTTGCATGGCCATGTGTGGTGGTTGACCTACTCCAAGGAGAGTATAGAAATGATTTGAACCTGTTTGGTGTGTAGTACTACTAAGGTGGATGTCGGCTGTTCCAAGGATTGTAACTTTTGTTACTCTTTTGCAGGTGTGTTTTTGTATTTGCAGGTATTTTTAAGTGCCCCTCCTTTAATTTCCCCGTATTCCTTTTATCTTGTAGTGGATATTCCCCACTTACCTTCGATTACCCTTTGCCTCACCCACATATACACTAGCAACATGTACCTCCGTATGTGCAGTGCTACATACCTGTGCTAAGAACTTCACACACATGAGACAGGAAAGGTGTAGGTAGATCTCTTCCAAGATCTTAGGGGCTTAGGTACAAGCTCTGCGCCGCTCTGTACGTCATTTTTTCCCATATTAAAAGTGACGCACCGGCGGCGCAAGGGACTGGTAAATAAGCCCCTTAGTGAATAGCATGTGTGGGTATGTAAAGCACTATTCAAAAATGCTTTAGTAAATAGGCCCCAATATGAGCAATTATCGCATTACTTGGTCTCCTCTGACCATGAAGAACTCTATTTTGTATGATATAGCAGTCCTAAAACGATAGAAGTTCTTGTCTAAAATAATAATTTTACTTGTGACCACACCTTTTTTCTAATTTTCAGATTAGGATAACTGTGTGGGATGCCTTGAATATTAATCCCTTTCTTCCCTTTCCCATATGGCGAAACATGCCTTAGCACTGTATCTGAAACCCGAACAATAATGCATATTTCTGTTTCATTTACTTCCCTTTTTATCAGAAGTGCACACAAGGTCAAATAAATGTTATGTGGTAATGGTGTCTCTGCTGTGTCCATGTCTGCCTGATCATTTTCCAGCTGAGCATGTATCGTGTTTATTTCATGCAGGTGCTACTTTGCAGTGCTGGAATATTTGACTACATGTACATGTTCTCCATGTGTACTGTGTGTTCCGTATGACAAAGCGTGAAGTTTTATCAAGGCTTTGTCAAAATGTTACATTCCATTGTTTAGTCGGCATGTTTGCTCAATTAATATAGATCCAATGCATCCTGTTAACCTTTGATACTACATATTATCATTTTAATATGATTATGTTGTATCAGTTTGGTAAATTTGGTAATGTCGAGCTTGGCATTCTTGTTATTTTCATTTGTAGTATAGGTTTTTGCGGCTTGAGAAATTCAGCCGAAATAACATAGCATCAATTGTTTGCAGCTTTGTGGTCTTTTGAAATGAGGCTATTTCCTTTCTCTGCTCTTCCCCCACAGAGATAGCATTAGTTCGATTAAAGGAGCCAAGGAGTGTTTTGATTTCTCATTAGACTTTCCTCTACACTTAAATACATATGTTGGATCATGATTACTGCAGATTTACTTTTCACCAAATCTGACTGATGAATTGGATGTGCCCTTTGTTGACTTGTAGATTTCTGCCTAATGCCTGCCATAGAAAAGCATTGCCTGTAGCATATCTCGCTCATATCTGCAATAGAATACTATGGACGTGCCTTCGGATGGAATGAATTTTAGGTGCAATTAGGGCAGCAGGGACTGTGTAAAAGGGCTGCGTGTTTCTCATGGGAAACATCCGGAACTTACCAGCAAGAGACACACATTCTGGAAGCCTTAGGCCGGGGAGAGGGGCGTCGGGGTAGTGGCGAACTTAGCAGCGCATACACCCTTGCCATTCATGCCTTCACCACGATAATGCGTGGTAAAGGCATGCGTGGTAAGGGAATGCGTGGTAAAGGCATGCGTGGTAAAGGCATGCGTGGTAAGGGAATGCATGGTTAACTCGCATTAGCGGTTCGGGCTGCCTGGTAGAGGCACGTGAGGTTGAGCCTGCATCATACAACAGTTTCTCACGCCCATCGGTACTTAATAAGTAGGAAGGACCCACTTTTGAAAACATTCTGAATTATGAAACCGTAGCAATTATTACAAACTACGAAAACAAAAATATGCATAAATTTGATCTCAACTCGACTTTACCATTTGTGCATTACTAATAATCCTTCATTGGGGTATTATGTGCTGCCTATCCATTTGTATATTTTATACCAACACCAATTCACCTCCGGGACACAACAAACATAAGATCACTTACGAGACAGTGCTTCGGCAGCATCCAGAACAGTATCCGACACTAATATATCTGGAGCAACGGCCTTGTCTGACTAAGACAGATTTCTTCGCAACTGCGCAATCGCCACCTAATGAAAAAAACAGAGGTATAACAAATAAGTCCCCACGCCAAAACAGACATAAAATTAAAGTAGCAACTTTGGAATCACCAAGTTCTGCTATCTATCTTGTACAGAGCCATCAGATGTCAACGCCACCTTGCGTTTCACCTGTGTGAGGCGGCTTTTTCGAGTACCATGTCTTGAATCATAGTAACAGCTATCATTTATTTTGAGCCATGTAAATGAAATGAAATACCAGCATTTGTAAAGCGCACAACTACCTCCGGAGAGGTGTCCCGGCGCTGGGGGCCCTTGGGAAGATTAAGCGAGCTATTGCCCAGAGTCCCATGGTGCTGGGCTAACCTGCCCCCGGGGATCGAACCGTGAACCCCATGGTCCGGAGTCAGGCACCCTGGCAGCTGCATCACATCTCTTCCACTGTAATGATACATTTACTCACAGTAATATATAGGGGTATGTAGACTGCTCTCATCCCAGTTAATTTACATCCAGCCTCAACAGTCAAAATTTGAGTAGGTTTATGAGTCACATTCAAGAACATGTTCGATCTGTCCCAAAGCTCAGCAGTTCATAACAGACCTTGTGACTTTTATGGGTCTGCCTTGGCTCTGAAAGAGAGCGCCTTTTTGTTAGGTTTTGCCTGCACAGCGTTTGCGCTGTGCTTGAGAAATCTATTGTTTTTAATATACACTTGAAAGGGACTTACATCCCGCCTCCTCTCTTTCCTGGCTTCTCATTGGTTACTGTGCGTGCCAACACCCTTTCCTCCATTTCCATTGGCTGTAGCATATTTTACCTGCATTTACCAATGCTTGTTCACTGTCTGCTTCTCTTATCAGTTTCCCACCACTGAAATACTGTTACATTCGGTTTTGTCTAACTATATTTTCATAAAGTTTTGCCTTTTACTCTTGCAGCATATTTATATAACAATTTATCACCCGAGAGATTAAGTGAGTTGCATGGAATCACAGGATGTTGGCGTTGCAGCTGAGACTCCAACCGGATCCCAGCTCTGGAGTCAGCAGCTGTGACCGCTTCGCCACATCGTGTTATCTGTCGGGGAGCTCTTTCCTTCTCCCAGACGATGATTGATTGTAAATAGGGCTATCACACTGTTCTGATTTCAGTGAAGACCAAGGGCTTCAATCGATAGGTGGGTCCGGTGTATGTTGCAGAGAACTGTCAGATGGCACGCCAACCTACCTCGCCGTCTCCTGAACCCATCGAGGAGAGGGCACTGCAGGATTAATGATGGCAGAGCCTCCACTAGATCCACCATCTGCAAATCTAGACCTGCTGCCCCCTGGCCACTGGGCTGCCGGGTCCCATTGACAGTCGTTCGCCCCATGTAGTGTGGACAGCCCTCACTCATGTTCCCGGACTCTTGGCAGTGAAAACGTACAATGCCCCCTCATAAGCAGAGTGAAAACTCCCTGCGTGTCAGGGTATTTGACTTTTCATTTACACAAGGAGACTCATGCTTTGGGATTTTGGTTGTGTAGAACAAAAATGAATGCTGAGTAGGTGAAACAACACACAGCCCACTTAGCATTCAGCCCTGCCTTAAATGCATCCGTCAAACCAGCAGATACACTGGACCAATCCTCTCTAGGTAGACAAAGATCTCTAACTACGGCGGGCAGTCAGTCCTCTGACGTGCAGCCGCCGTGGCCTAGATGGCCCTGGAATTATTTACAACTGTTCCTTTAAAAGCAGACTCCAATAACCCCTCATCTCCTCTCTGTAGGCATCGCCTGCTAATGTTACACCTGTATGATAAAGGGTCTTAAGCAGGCGCGCAACGCCCATTGGGCTCAAAGGGCTTTAAAAGACCATTTACTTGGTAATGAGGCTTTGTTGTTTTTTCAACCCTTCTTAGAGCCCCTGCAGCTCCACTCTACCTATTGCTTGAAGAATTACCCCCCCCCCGAAATTTTTTCTTAGCCCCCCCCTCGAAATTAGGCTCTAGTTGCGCCTCTGGTCTTAAGTGAAAACGAAAGTCTTGTGAACTTACATCCTAGTGGATTGATTGGTCGGTGAAATTCTGACAATTCTGACGATTCTGGCAAGGCTGGCTTGGCTGGCTTTGGGCTTTGGCTTTTGACATACGCCGCGAACAGCAGGACCATCAGCACAGCAGCCTTCATGTCGTCTCTTTCGCTTGGGTATTGGTGTCGAGGCAAAGACGTCTTGATGGGTGTCCGATCCTCAAAGCAGGTGTCCATTTATAGCCAGGATTCTGGGCGTGGTCAGCCACGCCCACAACAAGGGCGGAGCAGAGGTGGATCTTATTCAGTTGCTCTCACTATTGTTCCTTGACTATAATAACTTTGCATAAAAGGTAATGTGGAGCAGCATGTACAAGTATTGGCGTTTGGGAAATTCCCACTTCTAGCCCTGGGCTGAAACAGGATCGGCTGAGAAACCTGCTCAGTAAATCAAGTGCCTTTCAAACAGGAAATGACTCAATCATTTTTTGCATGAATAGTTGAAGGGCCTCCTCCTCCTGCTCTCCTAGTAATGTTAGTACTTGAGCCATAAGAGCAGCTCAACTCATATTTTAATTGCACTGAATAGCAGCTGGTTGCAACTTCCATTCTTGTTCGGCCAGCACGTGCTTCCCCCAGTGACTGGTCCCGAGGCCCTTCAGACTGATGAGCCCATTATGACACAGGTGTGAAGTCAAGGTGGTAATAGGAATATTTGTGGACAAAGGGTCCCAGAAGTTACATTAGAGTTTGAGTTTGTCATTCCATTATTCTACTTATGGCCCCTGTTATTAGAGGTCACGTCGGTCCCGCGAGTGATAAAGTCCAAAGACTGCGCGAGCAGAAAACGTATCACGTGGGGCGATAGATCAGGAGGAAAGTCTTTACACATCTTCTGGGCAAAGTCTACGCCTCATGCAGTCTGGCCAGAAGAACCCCCTGCAATGGCTCCTAGCTGGTCGATATGTACCCATGGGATTCATGCCTGCTGCCCGAGACGAGCCTTATTAGAGTATCCACTCTCACATAATGATGCATTCTCATCCCAAGCAGCTGCCAGTGAGATGAAGGAGTTCTAATAAAGCACTAGAGTGTTCAGCTAGGTCACAAAATGTGCTTCACTGTGAGACCTGCTTATGGATGAGACAGTGTTAGAATCATTCACTTGACTGAGTAGAAGCCTGAATATGTACGCCATTGGTTCTCATCTCTGCTGCTATTGGTTCCAGCAATGAGTCTCCCAAAACATCCCTTCCTATGCGATTGTGTATGATATATGATGTAATCCCACCCAGAAAAAACTGTGTAAATCATGACAGATTTCACTTTTCTTTTAAAATAGTTTCCTCTTTGTTCTGCAGAATTACGTTACATATTTACAATATGTTTTAATTAATTTCCTTGTGTTTAGTTGTTTAAAAAGCACACAGAGACATTTTTGTAACAACAACTATATATTTTTTTACTAGTCGTTTTATTGATTTTTGCCTAAGAACGCACACAAAACGTACAGATATTAGCATGGGCACCTTGTATCTCATTCCTCGACATGGAATCATCGGTTTCACCCCAGCCCACCTCAGTTGGTCACCTGTTGACTGAAGAGTATATTACCTCTACTACGATTCATTCACTACGAGGACAGAGAGGCTAATCAGTGGGCTCCGCAGACAACTCCAAATACTGCTCGTCCCCAAATGTTGGGAGCAAATAATTCCATGCACAAGGAGTTGGTAAAAGTAAACGAGATGTATTCCTAAATATAAAGGTGCCCACAGAACGGCAGCCTTCTCCGGGGTAGGGACAACGCAACTGCCAAGGAGAGCCGTTTGACTCGAACGTCATAAGAAGAAGCGTTCCAGATTGGTGATCACAGCAAATAACCAAAGCTAATGCAAATAGGTAAGCGAAAGTGAAGAAATATATGTTAATCATACTAATCACAATGTGTACACTCCAATGTAAGCGTAGTACTATACTAAGTGCACATAGTACTAAAACTAATGTATATGTATATAACAATTTACCATGCATTTTTTTACCCTCAAGACCATTTACATCGCATGCATTTACAATACATGTTTGCGTTATCAGTGTATACCATATACATTAGGCGCACAGTAGGTGGCAGTGTTGACTTTATAAACGCTCGCGCCAGCCTGCTCTCTCTGACCGAGCCAGAGTGCTCCGTGCGATTATGGCGGTGTTAGAGGATCTCTGGTTTCAAGGTGAACCTTGATAAATCCGAAATGCTCAACACAGGCCCATCCCTGGAAATAGTGACTCGCCTTACAGAACAGGTGTTGTGTAATATCTGGTATCCCCTTGGGATTGTGTATCCTCTGCTCTTCGGATGACTTCGGAGAATTAACTCAGCCCGTGCAGGATCAGACAGAAGCAGTCGATCTCTGCTCGGGCTGGGTGCGGGGATACACAATTTCATGGCATAGCTGTAAATTATCTGAAATGTCTTTAATACTGGAGCCACTGCTGCACGAGAGACAGGAAGCAAATCGTTCTAAGAAGGAAAGGTTAAATAAATGAACATTAAATGCATACACAGAGTCGGAGTGGAAGAATGGAATGTTTATTTTCCAAGCAAACTGCAACAAGTACAAAGAAAGAAAAGTGAAATTAATGAAAATTAAATAAATGCACGCACGAGTCAGAGTGAAAGAATGGATTTTTTTTTAAGCAAGTCACAAGTAGTACAAAGAAAGCTGTGAAATAAATTTAAATTAAATAAATACACGCACGGAATCGGAGTGAAAGAATGGAATTTTTATTTTTAAGCAAGTTGCAAGTAGTACAAAGAAGGAAACGTGAAATAAATGAAAAATAAACATATGCACAGAGTCGGAGTGAAAGAATGGAATTTTTAATTTTGAAGAGTTGGAATCACATTGTAAATTAAAATATGAGGAGAGAGAATGACAGAGAAGAAAACATAGCTGCCAAGGTTTTAGATTGCTATGTGTGACATTCTCATTCAGTGTAATTATGAGTGACATTTCAACAACTATGAGTGACTCTTTCTCGGAAGCAAAGTCAAGTAATAAAGATGAGAGAAGCATATAAATATCAGCAATTACACCCATTTCACCAAAGAGAAAATCTAAGAAGTTCTTCAAATTACTGCAAAGCACCAGATCTGGAAGGGCACTAACCTAGTACTCGCGACCTGCCCCAGACAGCAGCACGGGCATTGGCAAGGCTCAGGAGAGTGAGGCGCACATCTTACAGCCAGCCAGGATGCTGTTTATTTCAAAGACAGAACGGTTTAATGAATCCGAAGAAAAATGATAACTGAGGAGTGCAGCTGAGCGGTGTCAGCCCCGGTTGGCACGCCACTACCTGCCTACAGCTGCTGGCCGTGCTGAAAGTTGGACCGGCACCATTACCGCTGCCCCTCATTACCATAACCAGGTATCAAGTTGTCGATGCTAGGGGCTGGACTCACTCCGCTAGGCAGGCACCAACAGACTGAGAATCTAGGGAGGCTGCATCCATCCTGGTGATTGCTCCCTAGGGCTCAGCTTCCAGCTTGTTTGTGGTAGGCCGCACTCACCTGCGGCAGCCTCGTGTGCAGGGGGTGTGCCCGGGC
This sequence comes from Calotriton arnoldi, assembly GCA_963921515.1. Lineage (NCBI taxonomy): Eukaryota > Metazoa > Chordata > Amphibia > Caudata > Salamandridae > Calotriton > Calotriton arnoldi. The sequence goes on along the minus strand of CAWUFW010022838.1, from coordinate 45,655 downwards.
AGTCCTACGTGGAAGGGAAGTATGGAAGCGAGGATGCTGGGTGGAGAGGGGGTGAGTGAATGGGTTTCTCTGGTGTTTTTAGAGAGTGTGGGGGAATGATTCTAGGTGTAGGGGTTGTAAGATGTAACTACGCATTCTGTTGTAATGCATGCCTTTACCACGCATGTGTTACTACGCGAATGCTTTCACCACGTATAACCTTTACCACGCATGCTTTTACAACGTATTTTGTTGTAAAGCATGTATGGTAAAATCTGCCCTTTTTAAAAAATACATGACCATACTCTAAGCCATAAATCTAGACCCCAGCGCGCCCCTGCCCTGTTTAAAAAATAATACCCGTCACTGCCCTAATCCCTAAATCGAGACCCCTGGCGCCCCCTGCCCTGTTTATAAAATACTCGTCTCTGCCCTAAGCCCTAATTCTTGTCCCCAGCGCGCCCCTGCCCTTTTAAAAAAAAATACCCGTCACTGCCCTAATCCCTAAATTGAGACCCCTGGCGCCCCTGCCCTGTTTATAAAATACTCGTCTCTGCCCTAAGCCCTAATTCTTGTCCCCAGTGCGCCCTTCGCCCTGTTAAAAAAATACCCGTCACTGCCCTAATCCCTAAATCGAGACCCCTGGCGCCCCTGCCCTGTTTATAAAATACTCGTCTCTGCCCTAAACCCTAATTCTTGTCCCCAGCGCGCCCCTGCCCTGTTAAAAAATACCCGTCACTGCCCTAATCCCTAAATCGAGACCCCAGCGCGCCCCCTGCCCTGTTTATAAAATACTCGTCTCTGCCCTAAGCCCTAATTCTTGTTCCCTGTGCGCCCCTCACCCTGTTTAAAAATACCGTCCTTAATCCTAATAATCTCTAACCCTGCGTGACCCCCTCCTATCTGTCCCCTGGCCCCCAGATCTTTTAAACTAAAATCAACAATCCCCCTTACCTTTTCCGTACGAGACACTGCACACACGTCGACAAGAGGAAGCGGAAGTACCTCTTCGGTCCTCTAACGATGCCGATTGCCTTTACCACGCAGGTGCCGTTACCAGCATATGCCCTCACCACGTATGTTGTTAAAAAAATGCGTGGTGATGGCTATGCGTGGTAACAGTGTGTGCGTGGCAATAACTGCGTGGTAAAGGCCCTGCGTGGAAACAGCCGCGTTGTAATGGCTGTTTCCCGGTGTAGGCAGGTGTCTCATGCAGGGTCCCTTACTTCTTGTGGCGCTGCAGATGACTGCTGTTTATTTGCTGTGACGAGCCGGCGGGGCAGCATGGCATTTGCAGGGTTAGGTGCTAAGTGCAGACCCCTTCATCCCTGTGGCGCCCATTACCTGGTGAGTGCGTGAGTATAAACCTTAACTTGTTCTTTTGGCCTGCTCTGTGGGATTTCAAGACCAAACCGACCGGGGAAGCTAGTACTGGCCCACGTGGAGCGAGATTAAGTTTCAAGGTTGGGCTCAGGTTCCCTTACCTGCTGCCGGTGTAGGCTCACTCTCTCCCTCCTGGGTGCTGCTGTCTTCAGAGTAGGCTGCAGACGCGCTCCTCCAGGAGTCGAGTTGACGACTCCTTCCCGGCTGCGCCACGGCATGCATTCTGAGACGATGCTGCTGTGCTGCAGCTCAGTGCTGCCTGTAAGACACCACCAATCCTGGGGCTGTCCGGACTCGGACGGGACTTGCCGTGTGTCAAAAGATTGTCACATTATTCAGTGACTGCCGCGTTGCTCGCTCGCACTGCGCCGGCCCACCAATCTCTAAAGAGAGCGAGTCTCTTGATTGAAGCTGTTGGCCATAATTTTAACATTGACTGTGAGGTGCCATCACATGACGAGTCTCACAGCGAGTCACACAGTTAACCTGAATGGATTGCCGGTGTCGAGGGGAAGTGAATAATTTTGTTACATTGTAGCCTCTGCTCTCAGCCTGCCTAAGCCAGCCCAGTCACGAGGTGAGCCAGCAGCCCCAAGCCTGCGCAAGCAGAGCAGACCGTGCACTGCAACCTGGATTTCAGTTTATAACAGAGCACTAATAGCACTCTGGATTGATACTGAGGTGCTACAAATGCGTGACTTTCCATTTCAGTGCGGTGATGCGGACCACCACACTGAAATGCGTTAGTCCAACGGCTGATGCGTGGTACTTGGCAGAGCTTAGGGAAACAATGGCAGAGATTAAAAAACCTAAAAGGGTAAAACCCATCAATATGGGAGAAATATTAAAGTGTGAGGGGTAGAAAAAAGGCAATGGGAAAAAGCAGGAGAGGAAAATTGAGAAATAAAACATTTCCTATTATATACAATGAACAATTTACAAAACTGTTTTCAAAACATATAACTGACACTGTAAGTACAACAAAAGTGATTGTTTCATTATATACTTACAGTTATAAGGCTGCCACCTTACTGGCATATTACTAGCCTGCATTTTATTTCTGTGCCAATTAAAACAAGCGTTGGCAAAGTTAATATGTTTTGCCTATAGAGAGTTATTTGTCTATGTTTTTAAGTAATGTTGTGTAGCAGCATGGCTGGAGTGCGGCATGAATGAAAGTAAAACAAGCTTTTCCAATGCAACTTGGTCTCACATTTGTGAGAATTAGAGGTATTGGCGCTGTAAATGACAGTGTCTTTTACTCATGTGTTTTGAATTGGTGTGGAGTGGATATATGTGCTGTGGAGTGGAATTATGTGGGTTGGATTGAAATTATTCGTTGCGGAATTGTGTGTGGTGGAATTGTGTGGTGTGGAGTGGATTTTTTAAGTGGAATTATGTGGAATGGTGTGCAGTTAACATTTGTGGATAGTAATTATGTGATATTGAGTGGAGTGTACTGGAATTATGTGGAGTGTACTTGTGTGTCATAGAGATTTTAATTATATGGTGTGCTGTTGAATTTTGTGGTGTGATGTGGAATTATATGGTGTGGTTTTGATGTATTTGATGTGTTCTGTACTTGAGTTGTTGAGTTGAAATATGTGGTTTGTTGCCGAATTATGTGGTGCAGAATGAAAATGGTAGAGTTGAATTGTATGGCTTGGAAGTGTGCAGCATTGAGTGAATTTATGCTGATTGGAATTATGTTGCATGGTGTGGAGTGTATTTGTGTGGATGTGTTCCCAAGTTTTAAAATGATGAAACATAATTACAAAGAAAGGCGGCCTTTTATTGCACACAAATTTACAAAACCTTATTATATGCAAAGACTTGTCCAAATATCTCAATGAAATCATATGAGTGAATCCCCAGCAACATTTGTGTTGAAGAATTTTAGGGTGGCTTGAACACTGTGGGGCGCTGCTTTGGTTGCAAATGGTGCTATGGCTATGCACATCTGTGGGGGGGCACGCGCCATATTCATCTTAACTTAGCCTGGCACAGTGGTCGGGGGTGTTCTGATTCTGTGGCTTCAAACCATGCACCCATAGATGTGTATGTTGTTCACAGGATTTTGAATTCACTGCTCGGTAGACAACGAGCGGGTTGCTTGTGAAACTGTAAACTTATCAAACACCAAAAGCTATTGAAAGAGGTAAAAAAACAAGCATAAACATTTATGCCAGATAAAAGAGGGAAGACACCCGCATCATTACTTCTGACAGTGCAGAGTTGGGTTACTGTTATTCCTGACCTTTGCATCATGACCTGACCTCACTGCATGTTCAAGCTGTTGTTGCCTTGCTTACCTTATGAGACGTGAGATGGTGGTTGGATCTCGTTTGGGACAGTCTTGTTTATTTTAAAATGATGCTGACTCGTGCCTGGCCTGACTGAACGCCAATGTGATTGCTTCATGTGTTTTCAGCTGGTGTGCTTGGGATGGTCCTTTGCCACTGGTGACTTAGATAAACTTCCAAAAACAATAAATCACACTTTCTTCCCAAAGGCTCAGAATAATGGCAATTTTATTATTATTGTGCTTCCTGAGGAATGGTCTTATTCAAGCAGGATTCAAGTTTTTCTGCACAATGAACCCTAGTCAGGTGGTTTGCTCAGTAGGTTACGTGTTCCCTGCTGTTATTACTGTGAGACCAGCCAGGTTGAATTCTAACAGGGCTAGTTCAGCTTCGCATCCATCCAACATAGATAAAATGAGTAGCATTAAATTGGGTAACATGTGTTATAACAGCGCCTACAACTGCAAACCTCTGGCATTACATACTATATAACACTATTTATCATCATCATTATTATTATAAACCTCCTAATCACAGGTTTGATAGTAGCAGGGCCAACTGTCTGTTTCATAGTTCTAAAATCAGCAAAGTGAGTTGGGTAATGATGACCACTTGTTATTTACAGCGCTATAAACGGTAAACACTTGCAAGCACTTTAAAAATAATCAGGTTCTGATTTCATGGTAAGACCAATGAATACACCTAGCAGGTAATCTGTTTTAGATACCATCCGTCCTCTTCTATTTGCAATCAAACATAGAAGAAATGTGTGGATTTTTATTTGCTCACATGGCTATCGGGCAAAGGTGCAGAAAACAGATGGTGAGTCAGAATGGTAGCAGAAAGCACATTCGGGAAGAGATGCGAGGAGGGGGACGCCTGCCTGACAACAAACTGATACAAGAGGTACATCACCACTACTGCAGACAGATCCCAGTCGTAGTGGAGGGCACGCTATGGAGTGGGGGCTCAGTGTGAAAAAGGTCTCATCTTCCAGAGTCAGTTTCAAAAACAAGGCAAGAGCAGGCCGCTGCCTTAAGTTTAGAGGAGCAGAAGACCATCAGCTTTATCGTAAAATTAGCAAAGAGTACAGGGGGTGAAGAGGCGCAAAATGTCACTTTGCCAAGGGTGGCAAAAATCCATGCACCAGCAGTGGTTAGCTTTCTCTGGTACCCACTGTTTCCCTTGGAGAATTTTTGAAAGGGAGAGAGGCCTGCATAGCACTTTAAGGTGAACTACACAATGCATCTTACATGGTGGGGTGGGGTTTCAAAAATTTTCCAACAACTCCGCACTATAGCTTGGAGAAACTAGTGATCATGTGCGTTAATGGTTACAGCTCTAAAACGACGTACAGGATCACTTCTCTAGAAGCAGTACATACTCACAAGCAAGCGAGGCACAGAGCGCGCTCAGCCTTAATCTCTCGAGTAACATTTCTATTTGTCTTTTGTGCTTCTGGTGACCGGTCTTTCAGGTGTAAACATACGACCACATTGGCAGATCCCCCACCACTGCAATAACGCTCGCTTGAGCAGAAACATGTCAAATACACAGAGCAACAAGCAGCGGTCAAGATGTCTGTCTGTTTGAAACATGCAGTTTAAAGTGCAAATGAGTCCATGCTTAAAGTTGAAGCTCGATGCGCCACGCATATGAATGGATAAAGCACTACATGCTGTGCTGATCAAGTTGGAAAGAGCTGAGGACGCGCGTGCTGCGATGGCCGACCAGGAGGAACCATGAACGTGTGATAGCCAATCCAAAGGAAGCATTAGTGAAATCGCCTGGGCGTGAACCAAGCACCCTAAGGAGGGACAATTACAAGCAATGCACCAATAAAAAGGCAGCATTTCTGAAAGGCACAAAAAATAACGAATGGCAATCGATGGGCTTGGTTAAAGCCCATATTGTAAATACATCATGCCTCGCAGAGCAGCGCATACACGCTGTTGGACTTGGCCCTTTTTGGCAGGTCCGCCCCTAAACTTTTTGCCTTGTCTGTAACCTGGTGTTGGTGATTTTAGGCCTCTGGGCGCTTTCGCACTGTGGTCCAGTGGAAGGTGCGTGCGCTCTCTGTGTTACATTGGTGAGCTTGGCCTGCCCTCCCATAGGAATGCATGGGGGATTCCCTGATCAGTGTGTGTCAGTGGTAATTCCTGTTATGAGAGGAGCAGCATGGTCAAGTCTGGTATGTATGAAATTGTGTGAATAAATGCTGTGCAATGGTGTGCGCGGATTTATTGTGGTTATTTTAGAAATGCCACTTTTAGAAGTTGATACAAAAGGGGATGATGGACGGAACGTTTGAGCCAATCAAACACTCACCCCCAGTCAACTGATCTGGGTTTAATCCATCATCATTCTTTAGCTCACTCCACCACCCCAGTTCAGACATGGCCATATGCAAATCAGTCTGACCCTGTGCCTCATGGGAACAGTCCAGCCCGAACTGCCAAGCCATGTCTTCCCTGGACCGGAAACAAGCATCCTAGGACCGGTTTCTGGCATTCCAGCCGTCCTCAGCCAGGCTTGCTTGAATCCAGTGGCAAAGTGAGCAAGGGACCCACGTCTGGGCATACCCCCGCCAACTTAGGGCGAACAAACCGATACAAAAGGGGATGATGGACGGAACGTTTGAGCCAATCAAACACTCACCCCCAGTCAACTGATCTGGGTTTAATCCATCATCATTCTTTAGCTCACTCCACCACCCCAGTTCAGACATGGCCATATGCAAATCAGTCTGACCCTGTGCCTCATGGGAACAGTCCAGCCCGAACTGCCAAGCCATGTCTTCCCTGGACCGGAAACAAGCATCCTAGGACCGGTTTCTGGCATTCCAGCCGTCCTCAGCCAGGCTTGCTTGAATCCAGTGGCAAAGTGAGCAAGGGACCCACGTCTGGGCATACCCCCGCCAACTTAGGGCGAACAAACCGATACAAAAGGGGATGATGGACGGAACGTTTGAGCCAATCAAACACTCACCCCCAGTCAACTGATCTGGGTTTAATCCATCATCATTCTTTAGCTCACTCCACCACCCCAGTTCAGACATGGCCATATGCAAATCAGTCTGACCCTGTGCCTCATGGGAACAGTCCAGCCCGAACTGCCAAGCCATGTCTTCCCTGGACCGGAAACAAGCATCCTAGGACCGGTTTCTGGCATTCCAGCCGTCCTCAGCCAGGCTTGCTTGAATCCAGTGGCAAAGTGAGCAAGGGACCCACGTCTGGGCATACCCCCGCCAACTTAGGGCGAACAAACCGATACAAAAGGGGATGATGGACGGAACGTTTGAGCCAATCAAACACTCACCCCCAGTCAACTGATCTGGGTTTAATCCATCATCATTCTTTAGCTCACTCCACCACCCCAGTTCAGACATGGCCATATGCAAATCAGTCTGACCCTGTGCCTCATGGGAACAGTCCAGCCCGAACTGCCAAGCCATGTCTTCCCTGGACCGGAAACAAGCATCCTAGGACCGGTTTCTGGCATTCCAGCCGTCCTCAGCCAGGCTTGCTTGAATCCAGTGGCAAAGTGAGCAAGGGACCCACGTCTGGGCATACCCCCGCCAACTTAGGGCGAACAAACCGATACAAAAGGGGATGATGGACGGAACGTTTGAGCCAATCAAACACTCACCCCCAGTCAACTGATCTGGGTTTAATCCATCATCATTCTTTAGCTCACTCCACCACCCCAGTTCAGACATGGCCATATGCAAATCAGTCTGACCCTGTGCCTCATGGGAACAGTCCAGCCCGAACTGCCAAGCCATGTCTTCCCTGGACCGGAAACAAGCATCCTAGGACCGGTTTCTGGCATTCCAGCCGTCCTCAGCCAGGCTTGCTTGAATCCAGTGGCAAAGTGAGCAAGGGACCCACGTCTGGGCATACCCCCGCCAACTTAGGGCGAACAAACCGATGCAAAAGGGGATAATGGACGGAACGTTTGAGCCAATCAAACACTCACCCCCAGTCAACTGATCTGGGTTTAATCCATCATCATTCTTTAGCTCACTCCACCACCCCAGTTCAGACATGGCCATATGCAAATCAGTCTGACCCTGTGCCTCATGGGAACAGTCCAGCCCGAACTGCCAAGCCATGTCTTCCCTGGACCGGAAACAAGCATCCTAGGACCGGTTTCTGGCATTCCAGCCGTCCTCAGCCAGGCTTGCTTGAATCCAGTGGCAAAGTGAGCAAGGGACCCACGTCTGGGCATACCCCCGCCAACTTAGGGCGAACAAACCGATACAAAAGGGGATGATGGACGGAACGTTTGAGCCAATCAAACACTCACCCCCAGTCAACTGATCTGGGTTTAATCCATCATCATTCTTTAGCTCACTCCACCACCCCAGTTCAGACATGGCCATATGCAAATCAGTCTGACCCTGTGCCTCATGGGAACAGTCCAGCCCGAACTGCCAAGCCATGTCTTCCCTGGACCGGAAACAAGCATCCTAGGACCGGTTTCTGGCATTCCAGCCGTCCTCAGCCAGGCTTGCTTGAATCCAGTGGCAAAGTGAGCAAGGGACCCACGTCTGGGCATACCCCGCCAACTTAGGGCGAACAAACCGATACAAAAGGGGATGATGGACGGAACGTTTGAGCCAATCAAACACTCACCCCCAGTCAACTGATCTGGGTTTAATCCATCATCATTCTTTAGCTCACTCCACCACCCCAGTTCAGACATGGCCATATGCAAATCAGTCTGACCCTGTGCCTCATGGGAACAGTCCAGCCCGAACTGCCAAGCCATGTCTTCCCTGGACCGGAAACAAGCATCCTAGGACCGGTTTCTGGCATTCCAGCCGCCCTCAGCCAGGCTTGCTTGAATCCAGTGGCAAAGTGAGCAAGGGACCCACGTCTGGGCATACCCCCGCCAACTTAGGGCGAACAAACCGATACAAAAGGGGATGATGGACGGAACGTTTGAGCCAATCAAACACTCACCCCCAGTCAACTGATCTGGGTTTAATCCATCATCATTCTTTAGCTCACTCCACCACCCCAGTTCAGACATGGCCATATGCAAATCAGTCTGACCCTGTGCCTCATGGGAACAGTCCAGCCCGAACTGCCAAGCCATGTCTTCCCTGGACCGGAAACAAGCATCCTAGGACCGGTTTCTGGCATTCCAGCCGTCCTCAGCCAGGCTTGCTTGAATCCAGTGGCAAAGTGAGCAAGGGACCCACGTCTGGGCATACCCCGCCAACTTAGGGCGAACAAACCGATACAAAAGGGGATGATGGACGGAACGTTTGAGCCAATCAAACACTCACTCCCAGTCAACTGATCTGGGTTTAATCCATCATCATTCTTTAGCTCACTCCACCACCCCAGTTCAGACATGGCCATATGCAAATCAGTCTGACCCTGTGCCTCATGGGAACAGTCCAGCCCGAACTGCCAGGCCATGTCTTCCCTGGACCGGAAACAAGCATCCTAGGACCGGTATCTGGCATTCCAGCCGTCCTCAGCCAGGCTTGCTTGAATCCAGTGGCAAAGTGAGCAAGGGACCCACGTCTGGGCATACCCCGCCAACTTAGGGCGAACAAACCGATACAAAAGGGGATGATGGACGGAACGCTTGAGCCAATCAAACACTCACCCCCAGTCAACTGATCTGGGTTTAATCCATCATCATTCTTTAGCTCACTCCACCACCCCAGTTCAGACATGGCCATATGCAAATCAGTCTGACCCTGTGCCTCATGGGAACAGTCCAGCCCGAACTGCCAAGCCATGTCTTCCCTGGACCGGAAACAAGCATCCTAGGACCGGTTTCTGGCATTCCAGCCGTCCTCAGCCAGGCTTGCTTGAATCCAGTGGCAAAGTGAGCAAGGGACCCACATCTGGGCATACCCCCGCCAACTTAGGGCTAACAAACCGATACAAAAGGGGATGATGGACGGAACGTTTGAGCCAATCAAACACTCACCCCCAGTCAACTGATCTGGGTTTAATCCATCATCATTCTTTAGCTCACTCCACCACCCCAGTTCAGACATGGCCATATGCAAATCAGTCTGACCCTGTGCCTCATGGGAACAGTCCAGCCCGAACTGCCAAGCCATGTCTTCCTGGACCGGAAACAAGCATCCTAGGACCGGTTTCTGGCATTCCAGCCGTCCTCAGCCAGGCTTGCTTGAATCCAGTGGCAAAGTGAGCAAGGGACCCACGTCTGGGCATACCCCGCCAACTTAGGGCTGAACAAACCGATACAAAGGGGATGATGGACGGAACGTTTGAGCCAATCAAACACTCACCCCCAGTCAACTGATCTGGGTTTAATCCATCATCATTCTTTAGCTCACTCCACCACCCCAGTTCAGACATGGCCATATGCAAATCAGTCTGACCCTGTGCCTCATGGGAACAGTCAGCTCGAACTGCCAAGCCATGTCTTCCCTGGACCGGAAACAAGCATCCTAGGACCGGTTTCTGGCATTCCAGCCGTCCTCAGCCAGGCTTGCTTGAATCCAGTGGCAAAGTGAGCAAGGGACCCACGCCTGGGCATACCCCCGCCAACTTAGGGCGTAACAAACCGATACAAAAGGGGATGATGGACGGAACGTTTGAGCCAATCAAACACTCACCCCCAGTCAACTGATCTGGGTTTAATCCATCATCATTCTTTAGCTCACTCCACCACCCCAGTTCAGACATGGCCATATGCAAATCAGTCTGACCCTGTGCCTCATGGGAACAGTCCAGCCCGAACTGCCAAGCCATGTCTTCCCTGGACCGGAAACAAGCATCCTAGGACCGGTATCTGGCATTCCCTTGCTCACTTTGCCACTGGATTCAAGCAAGCCTGGCTGATGACGGCTGGAATGCCAGAAACCGGTCCTAGGATGCTTGTTTCCGGTCCAGGGAAGACATGGCTTGGCAGTTCGGGCTGGACTGTTCCCATGAGGCACAGGGTCAGACTGATTTGCATATGGCCATGTCTGAACTGGGGTGGTGGAGTGAGCTAAAGAATGATGATGGATTAAACCCAGATCAGTTGACTGGGGTGAGTGTTTGATTGGCTCAAACGTTCCGTCCATCATCCCTTTTGTATCGCTTTGTTCGCCCTAGGCTGGCGGGGTATGCCCAGACGTGGGTCCCTTGCTCACTTTGCCACTGGATTCAAGCAAGCTCTGGCTGATGACGGCTGGAATGCCAGAAACCGGTCCTAGGATGCTTGTTTCCGGTCCAGGGAAGACATGGCTTGGCAGTTCGGGCTGGACTGTTCCCATGAGGCACAGGGTCAGACTGATTTGCATATGGCCATGTCTGAACTGGGGTGGTGGAGTGAGCTAAAGAATGATGATGGATTAAACCCAGATCAGTTGACTGGGGGTGAGTGTTTGATTGGCTCAAACGTTCCGTCCATCATCCCCTTTGTATCGCTTTGTTCGCCCTAAGTTGGCGGGGGTATGCCCAGACGTGGGTCCCTTGCTCACTTTGCCACTGGATTCAAGCAAGCCTGGCTGATGACGGCTGGAATGCCAGAAACCGGTCCTAGGATGCTTGTTTCCGGTCCAGGGAAGACATGGCTTGGCAGTTCGGGCTGGACTGTTCCCATGAGGCACAGGGTCAGACTGATTTGCATATGGCCATGTCTGAACTGGGGTGGAGTGAGCTAAAGAATGATGATGGATTAAACCCAGATCAGTTGACTGGGGGTGAGTGTTTGATTGGCTCAAACGTTCCGTCCATCATCCCCTTTTGTATCGCTTTGTTCGCCCTAAGTTGGCGGGGTATGCCCAGACGTGGGTCCCTTGCTCACTTTGCCACTGGATTCAAGCAAGCCTGGCTGATGACGGCTGGAATGCCAGAAACCGGTCCTAGGATGCTTGTTTCCGGTCCAGGGAAGACATGGCTTGGCAGTTCGGGCTGGACTGTTCCCATGAGGCACAGGGTCAGACTGATTTGCATATGGCCATGTCTGAACTGGGGTGGTGGAGTGAGCTAAAGAATGATGATGGATTAAACCCAGATCAGTTGACTGGGAGTGAGTGTTTGATTGGCTCAAACGTTCCGTCCATCATCCCCTTTGTATCGCTTGTTCGCCCTAAGTTGGCGGGGGTATGCCCAGACGTGGGTCCCTTGCTCACTTTGCCACTGGATTCAAGCAAGCCTGGCTGATGACGGCTGGAATGCCAGAAACCGGTCCTAGGATGCTTGTTTCCGGTCCAGGGAAGACATGGCTTGGCAGTTCGGGCTGGACTGTTCCCATGAGGCACAGGGTCAGACTGATTTGCATATGGCCATGTCTGAACTGGGGTGGTGGAGTGAGCTAAAGAATGATGATGGATTAAACCCAGATCAGTTGACTGGGGGTGAGTGTTTGATTGGCTCAAACGTTCCGTCCATCATCCCCTTTGTATCGCTTGTTCGCCCTAAGTTGGCGGGGTATGCCCAGACGTGGGTCCCTTGCTCACTTTGCCACTGGATTCAAGCAAGCCTGGCTGATGACGGCTGGAATGCCAGAAACCGGTCCTAGGATGCTTGTTTCCGGTCCAGGGAAGACATGGCTTGGCAGTTCGGGCTGGACTGTTCCCATGAGGCACAGGGTCAGACTGATTTGCATATGGCCATGTCTGAACTGGGGTGGTGGAGTGAGCTAAAGAATGATGATGGATTAAACCCAGATCAGTTGACTGGGGGTGAGTGTTTGATTGGCTCAAACGTTCCGTCCATCATCCCCTTTGTATCGCTTTGTTCGCCCTAAGTTGGCGGGGGTATGCCCAGACGTGGGTCCCTTGCTCACTTTGCCACTGGATTCAAGCAAGCCTGGCTGATGACGGCTGGAATGCCAGAAACCGGTCCTAGGATGCTTGTTTCCGGTCCAGGGAAGACATGGCTTGGCAGTTCGGGCTGGACTGTTCCCATGAGGCACAGGGTCAGACTGATTTGCATATGGCCATGTCTGAACTGGGGTGGTGGAGTGAGCTAAAGAATGATGATGGATTAAACCCAGATCAGTTGACTGGGGGTGAGTGTTTGATTGGCTCAAACGTTCCGTCCATCATCCCCTTTTGTATCGCTTTGTTCGCCCTAAGTTGGCGGGGTATGCCCAGACGTGGGTCCCTTGCTCACTTTGCCACTGGATTCAAGCAAGCCTGGCTGATGACGGCTGGAATGCCAGAAACCGGTCCTAGGATGCTTGTTTCCGGTCCAGGGAAGACATGGCTTGGCAGTTCGGGCTGGACTGTTCCCATGAGGCACAGGGTCAGACTGATTTGCATATGGCCATGTCTGAACTGGGGTGGTGGAGTGAGCTAAAGAATGATGATGGATTAAACCCAGATCAGTTGACTGGGGTGAGTGTTTGATTGGCTCAAACGCTCCGTCCATCATCCCCTTTGTATCACTTTTAGAAGTTGGCATTTCTGTGTGCTATGTGTCTGCCTGCCTGATGTGAATTGCCTGTCTGGCTTTGTGAGTGACAAGGGCTGGGAGGTGTGTGTGGCTCCAGGAGGGGCAGGGTGAGTCAGTGCTGGGCTGAATAGGACCTCTGGGCTAAGAGTAGTGGGAGGGGTAATCCCCTGACTCTGAATAGGATGGTGCCTGCCCTAGTGAATGCTGGCTCCGCCCCCCTGTGGTGTGTCTGATGACGAGCCCCCACCTGACAAAGGGGAAGAGGAGCTTCCAAAACAAAGTACTCCAAATCCCCCCTGAACCAGTTGCATCTGGTTCCCCCATGCCCTGCACTAACAGACAAAGGAGAAAGGGTGTACAAAAGTAGGGGCTGTGACCCCATGATGTTGTTCTTTTCCTGTCCTGTTCTGTGCTGGGGGCTTGCTGCAGCTGGGGCCCAGGAGGAACCACCATGGGGTCTTACCTCCCTGCTGGAGGGCCCTGTGTGCTGGCCTCCCTGGTCCAGCTGGCCCCCTGGACCTGGAAGAACATTTGGCTGGGACTTATTCTTTTTTCTTTATATAGGATTTAGGCTCCCAGCGCCTGGGGAGCGCTTTATTCTAATTTTGCCAGCTGAGGAGAAAGAGTGTGGGCTGCGCAGAGCGTCAGCCCTTGGAGAGGGAATCCCCGTAGGAGGGATTCCCCTGTGATGCCGGAATTGCGGGTGCCCACCCCGCTTCTGCTGCATTTTTCGCGGGGGCCTACCCCGCATTTTGCCACTTTGAGCGGGTGCCCACCCCGCTTTATATTTCTTATGGAGAGGGAGCCTACCCCTGGTGGCGCAAAAGAAAGAAGTCACCGCCGCGGCCCGTTTTGGTGAACCGGAAACCAGGCGCCCGCGCCTGACTGTGGGCGGGGCCTGGTGAGCTCGACTCCGCTTCCCCCTGCCTGGGGGAAGCCGTGCAGCGCCTCGCGGGTTTCCCGGTGAAGTCCCGGTCCCAAGAAGGGGGACCGGGCGAAGAGAGACCGGCCGCACTGCCCTTGTGGCGGGGCTCCCGTGAGGTGAGGAGAGCCCCGCGCGCAGTCTACCAGCTGGCCAGGAGTGCCGATGTTGGAGCCTCAAGAGGCTCCTGGGACCGCAGATGAGACCAGCGCTGGAGGAGGAGCCCACAGAGTTATCCCGGTGAGTGGGGCTTCCCTGTGGCCGATCGTCGGTGCCTCCCCCCTGCCAGAGGAGGCACCAGAAGAGCCCCTGTGAGTGGGGCAAACCAGAGCCGAGTTTTGTACTCCCTGAGGCACAGTTGATTCTGATCTTGGAGGAGGAGGGCTGCCCCGCCAAAGTGCGGGCAGCCCCAACAAAAAGGGGGCAGTTTTTGAGAGGGGACCTCTTTGGTTATTTACAGCTGCCCCGCCATAGCGGGCAGCTGCAACGTTGGCGCAATTTGATTAGAGGAGTCCAGCGGGGGCTCCAGAGGCACAGTGAGTGCCAGGGCCCATTCATTTTGGCTACAGTTGCCCCGCTTGACAGTGGGTAACTGCAACGTTTTTGCATAGTTATTCAGAGGGCACAGTGAGTGCCCAGGCCCATGCTCTACATCACAGCTGCACGGCAATTAGCGTCAGCTGCAACGTTTAGGCCAACAGTTCTTTGGGGGTATGTTTTATGAGGTAGGAGTGAGATACACTCCTACCCCAGCGCAATTGCGCACAATGGATTCTGCTGCATTGGCAGCGCGCCCTGACATTGTGGACATAGGGCATTTGAGACCCTTTGAGAAGGCCAGTGGGCCAGGGGGACTGCTGGGTTTGTAGGGCGCCAGGCCCTAATGTTATTAGGTGGTGCCAGGAAATGTGATGCATGTAGTGTAATTCACGCACCCTGATTTATGCTTCTACTATGGTTTTTACTGGGAGGTTATGTGCTAATGTGATATTGTGGTGCTAGGAAAGGTGATTCCTGTAATGTGATTTACGCACCCTGATTTATACCTCTAAATGTGGTTTTATGATTATGAGGTTGTGCCTACTGTGGTTAGGTTTGAGATATTCTCTACTGTGTTTTATGCCCCTAAGTGAGTGATACTTAGGAGGTTAGGGTCTAAGATGTTAGACTGATGAGGTTGGCGTACAATGGAATTGGCGCCTAATGTGATACTGTGCATAATGTGGTTTATGTTACAGGATGATGCTGAGTACAGTGGTTATCAGTGATTACTGGTTGTACGTTTATGATGTGTGCTATATTTATTATAAGTGCTACATTTACTAAGTTCGCTTTGTGCTGGTTCTGACAGTGGTCCAGTTGGCCCTGTCAGGTGTAAATAATCCCTTGTAAATATGACCCCGTGCCAGGTGGCACGATGTATATTATGTGAGTACTATTCTAATGTGTTTTATGATAATGCAAAGGCTATTTTTGATATAACCTCCTTGTGTGGAGTTCTTTTTGTAGTGTGCCTGGTATGTTGTTGCTGTGTGCGTGCGCAAACGCTTTACACATTGCCTCCGGGATAAGCCTGACTGCTTGTGCCAAGGTACCAAGGGGGTGAGCAGGCGTTATCTTTGGCGTGTAACTCCCTCGCCCTGACTAGAGTGGTGGTCTCTGCCTAGCTTTGGCGCAAGCCTTAGCCAACCAGAGATCCCATTTCTAACATTGGTTGTCAGCGGTGGGGATAGGACTTGCGTTTGCGCAGTACCACAGTGACAACTGGCTGCATTACAAAACTCTGCATTTTAGATAGTCACATGGAAAGGGATTATTGTTTCTGAGTTTGTTTTAAGAGTCATTTCTTTGAAATGTGTTTTATTGCACTATGAGTTGGGTGTCCTGCCAAGGACAGAAACCAGAGAATCTGGAGGGGTGACTGCCCTTGTGCAGACTGCTATTTCTTGGGTTGGCCTGAAGCTGAAGGAGGGACTGCCCTTGTGCCTTCGTGCTGGTTCTTGGGTTGGCCTGATGCTGAAGGAGTGACTGCCCCTGTGCTGTCTGCAGGTTCTAGGGTTGGCCTACAGTGGTGACTTAATTGGCATGGAGTAACTGGCTCAGGAGGGTAGATTATCCCCTAAGTGCAGTGTGAGCTTTCTGGAATCCCCAGTAAGGGTGGGATCCAGTGGTGGCAGCAAGATGGAGTCCAGTGTAGGAAGTCCCATTCCCAGTTCCCAGAGTATGGTACCTGGTTCCCAGTAAGAGGGGGATAGGTTGAGATTCAGGGGCAGTAAGATACTGTCTCACCAGTCAGGGGTGGGGCGTATGTGGATGAGTGGCGTGGTGCACTGGACGATTGGGTGTGAGTTCTTTGATTTGATTGCAGGGAACTTGCATGGGGGAGTGACCCTGAAAGGATGGTGCAGGTGTCTCCCAACCCGCGTGGCGGAGATGGTTCAGAGGAACCCAACTAGGTACCGTTATAGTGAGGAGGTTGCAAGGCCTCACATCATGTCCTGCGAGGAAGGTGTGAGACTGGGCCGTGATCCGTGCCTCAACCTCAGTATCCAGTACTGGATGGTTCTTAGAGGGAACACCAGGAAAGGAACCTAGTCTGTCCTGTTGGACTGTTCTGTGTGGGGGACCTCCCCGTGTTAGAGGATCTGAAGAGGCATTGGGGAGTGATTCCAACAAGAGTGGCTCGGGTATCTTCTGGTCCTGTGTGGTGGAAGAGGTTCAGTGTAGCCCAGCTAGGTCCCAGTGTAGTGGGAGGGGTGTAGGGGCTCATGTCCTGTCTCAGAGGAGAAGGAGTGAGTGTGGGCTGTGCCCCAAGGTGCCCGAAACCCAGTCCCAGGGCCAGGATGGTTTCTTCAGGGAACACCAGGTCGGGGGCCTAGGCTGTACTTGTAGGCCATTTGAAGAGGATCTCCCAGTGTCTAGAGGACGTGGAGTGTCTGTAACCAGAGCTCCAGCGGTCCTGGTGTATGGCAGTACCGCTCCCGTTGGGAGGGTGCAGAGGTCCAGAGTGAGGGGTGAGAGGGGGAAAGAGTCCCCAGTGGAAGAGCCAGTGGGTCAGGGGCCAGCCAGAAGGGCTGAGTCGCCAATGATTGACCATGGTGATGCCACTTCTGTCCTGGGGGATCTTCGCGCACTGTCAGATGGAAAGGGGTCGGGAGTTCTGCGCCAGGCAGACTGTCACACGACACATTAGTTATGTGTCACCCTCGAGGGGGGGCATGCGTGCTCCCCATGAAGTCCTGGTTCGCTGGGCATCTGACCAAAGGGTACCGTCCCTGGGTTGGGGAGCCAGGAGCAGGTGTTTCCTGACCTGGACGGCAGGGCAACTATAATCAGTGTCCTGGCCGGTTTGCCTTCTAAGAGTAGCCCTGTGTTTCCCAGAAGGGGTTGTGCAGGCCTAGCCGGGATCTTTAGGGTCCCTGGCTGAGTGTGGTAGTACTACCCTGAGAGCAGGTGGGGCCCATCGTAAGTGAAGGGACCCTGCTCTACAGTGGGAGGGTGCAGAACTCTGGAAGGGGGTGCAGAGGGAGGGAGTCCTCGCCTCTGACCCCGGTGCAGCCGGTGAATTTGGATCCCAGGTAGTAGACCAGTTGATGGAGGGAGGTCCTGAACTGGTGGGAGAGTTGTGTTCTGGTGGGTGCTTCTCCTGGGAGAGCGCGGAACCCCAGAAGGTAGGTAGGGTGAGGAGACGCTTCGCCCGTGACCTCTGGTCAGCCTGAGGGTGTGGACCCTAGGTTGGAGGATCAGTGGTAGTTTGGAACTACACTGAGAGGGAGAGTGGAGAATGGCTATTGGATGTCAGGGGTTACTGCCCCCCACTCTGTGGATTGGCAAGGACCAGTGATGTCTGGCTGGCCTAGGGCCTGGTCCTGGCCGTGGACAACTAAGGAGTACCAGTGGGGTAGCCTAGTTGGTCCTGAGAGTTTTTTCAGAGGGAACCACATGGGTTCAGAGTGGCGTAGAACCGGAGGGTGTCCCTGCAGTGTGGGCCCGCGTCCGTGTTCTATCGCCCCAAGCAGGGAAGCCCATCACAGTGGTGATTGGTCTGCCCTGCGTTTTGGCTGGAAGGGGGTTGTGTTGGACTTGGCCCTTTTTGGCAGGTCCACCCCTAAACTTTTTGCCTTGTCTGTAACCTGGTGTTGGTGATTTTAGGCCTCTGGGCGCTTTCGCACTGTGGTCCAGTGGAAGGTGCGTGCGCTCTCTGTGTTACATTGGTGAGCTTGGCCTGCCCTCCCATAGGAATGCATGGGGGATTCCCTGATCAGTGTGTGTCAGTGGTAATTCCTGTTATGAGAGGAGCAGTATGGTCAAGTCTGGTATGTATGAAATTGTGTGAATAAATGCTGCGCAATGGTGTGCGCAGATTTATTGTGGTTATTTTAGAAATGCCACTTTTAGAAGTTGGCATTTCTGTGTGCTATGTGTCTGCCTGCCTGATGTGAATTGCCTGTCTGGCTTTGTGAGTGACAGGGGCTGGGAGGTGTGTGTGGCCCCAGGAGGGGCAGGGTGAGTCAGCGCTGGGCTGAATAGGACCTCTGGGCTAAGAGTAGTGGGAGGGGTAATCCCCTGACTCTGAATAGGATGGTGCCTGCCCTAGTGAATGCTGGCTCTGCCCCCCTGTGGTGTGTCTGATGACGAGCCCCCACCTGACAAAGGGGAAGAGGAGCTTCCAAAACAAAGTGCTCCAAATCCCCCCTGAACCAGTTGCATCTGGTTCCCCCATGCCCTGCACTAACAGACAAAGGAGAAAGGGTGTATAAAAGTAGGGGCTGTGACCCCATGATGTTGTTCTTTTCCTGTCCTGTTCTGTGCTGGGGGCTTGCTGCAGCTGGGGCCCAGGAGGAACCGCCATGGGGGCTTACCTCCCTGCTGGAGGGCCCTGTGTGCTGGACTCCCTGGGCCCAGCTCGCCCCCTGGACCTTGAAGAACATTTGGCTGGGACTTATTCTTTTTTCTCTATATAGGATTTAGGCACCCAGCGCCTGGGGAGCGCTTTATTCTAATTTTGCCAGCTGAGGAGAAAGAGTGTGGGCTGCGCAGCGCAGAGCGTCAGCCCTTTGAGAGGGAATCCCCGTAGGAGGGATTCCCCCGTGATGCCGGAATTGCGGGTGCCCACCCCGCTTCTGCTGCATTTTTCGCGGGGGCCTACCCCGCATTTTGCCACTTTGAGCAGGTGCCCACCCCGCTTTATATTTCTTATGGAGAGGGAGCCTACCCCTCATTGCGCAAAAGAAAGAAGTCACCGCGGCGGCCCGTTTTGGTGAACCGGAAACCAGGCGCCCGGGCCTGACTGTGGGCGGGGCCTGGGGAGCTCGACTTTCGCTTCCCCCTGTCTGGGGGAAATCGTGCAGCGCCTCGCGGGTTTCCCAGTGAAGTCCCGGTCCCAAGAAGGGGGACCGGGCGAAGAGAGACCGGCCGTACTGCCCTTGTGGCGGGGCTCCCGTGAGGTGAGGAGAGCCCCGCGTGCAGTCTACCAGCTGGCCAGGAGTCCCGATGTTGGAGCCTTAAGAGGCTCCTGGGACCGCAGATGAGACCGGCGCTGGAGGAGGAGCCCACAGAGTTATCCCGGTGAGTGGGGCTTCCCTGTGGCCGATCGTCGGTGCCTCCCCCCCTGCCAGAGGAGGCACCAGAAGAGCCCCGGTGAGTGGGGCAAACCAGAGCCGAGTTTTGTACTCCCTGAGGCACAGTTGATTCTGATCTTGGAGGAGGAGGGCTGCGCCGCCAGAGCGCGGGCAGCCCCAACAAAAAGGGGGCAGTTTTTGAGAGGGGGCCTCTTTGGTTATTTACAGCTGCCCCGCCATAGTGGGCAGCTGCAACGTTGGCGCAATTTGATTAGAGGAGTCCAGCGGGGGCTCCAGAGGCACAGTGAGTGCCAGGGCCCATTCATTTTGGCTACAGTTGCCCCGCTTGACAGTGGGCAACTGCAACGTTTTTGCATAGTTATTCAGAGGGCACAGTGAGTGCCCAGGCCCATGCTCTACATCACAGCTGCACGGCAATTAGCGTCAGCTGCAACGTTTAGGCCAACAGTTCTTTGGGGGCATGTTTTATGAGGTAGGAGTGAGATACACTCCTCTGCCCCAGCGCAATTGCGCACAATGGATTCTGCTGCATTGGCAGCGCGCCCTGACATTGTGGACATAGGGCATTTGTGCCCCTTTGAGAAGGCCAGTGGGCCAGGGGGACTGTTAGGTTTGTAGGGTGCCAGGCCCTAATGTGATTATGTGGTGCCAGGAAATGTGATGCATGTAGTGTAATTCACGCACCCTGATTTATGCCTCTACTATGGTTTTTACTGGGAGGTTATGTGCTAATGTAATATTGTGGTGCTAGGAAAGGTGATTCCTGTATTGTGATTTACGCACCTTGATTTATACCTCTAAATGTGGTTTTATGATTATGAGGTTGTGCCTACTGTGGTTAGGTTTGAGATATTCTCTACTGTGTTTTATGCCCCTAATGTGAGTGATACTTAGGAGGTTAGGGTCTAAGATGTTAGACTGATGAGGTTGGCGTACAATGGATTTGGCGCCTAATGTGATACTGTGCATAATGTGGTTTATGTTACAGGATGATGCTGAGTACAGTGGTTACCAGTGATTACTGGTTGTACGTTTATGATGTGTGCTACATTTATTATAAGTGCTACATTTACTAAGTTTGCTTTGTGCTGGTTCTGACAGTGGTCCAGTTGGCCCTGTCAGGTGTAAATAATCCCTTGTAAATATGACCCTGTGCCAGGTGGCACGATGTATATTATGTGAGTACTATTCTAATGTGTTTTATGATAATACAAAGGCTATTTTTGATATAACCTTGTGTGGAGTTCTTTTTGTAGTGTGCCTGGTATGTTGTTGCTGTGTGCGTGCGCAAACGCTTTACACATTGCCTCCGGGATAAGCCTGACTGCTCGTGCCAAGCTACCAAGGGGGTGAGCAGGGGTTATTTTTGGCGTGTAACTCCCTCGCCCTGACTAGAGTGGTGGTCTCTGCCTGGCTTTGGCGCAAGCCTTAGCCAACCAGAGATCCTATTTCTAACACACGCTGACTCTAGACTTGGCCTAAAAAGGAGATATGATACGGTCGTAACCCTTTTTAGGTCTTGCCTGAGCCAGCGCGCATGCGCTACTCTGCGAGACATTTAGTAAGTGGGTTTTGAAAGTGCTCCCAAAGGCTTTTGCCGGCCACCAGCTTGCGGTTACGCACACAAGCGCGCGCGCCTCGCTCCGCCTCTCCAATCAGTGCTGCGTGCGCATCCCTCACGTGCTTAGCACAGAGCACGTCATCGCGATCACTTTCGCTTTCACCGCGATTGCAATCACTTTCGCGTCTTTTTGTTGCTTGTTTTTTTTAGCTGTGTGGCTTCTTCTGACCAGCGCTCCTCACCTCCCCCTCCTCCCCATGAGCCATAACGAGAGGAAAGACAGATGCGATCGCTTTCACGGCCAATGCTTGTTTCTTCTACTCTCTTCATCGTTACTTCCGCTTCTGCCTTAACCCTCTTCACTTGTTCCAATCTTCACTCTCCCAACCTCTTTTCTCCCTCTTTGTTTTTGTGATGGTGCATTTTTTATTCCGTTAACAGCTCTCTGGTTCCTGCTCTTCACCCTTTTTTCCAGGTCTATTTTTTTTTACTGTAAATTACAATTTGTGCTCTTAATGTTTTTACATAAAGGTTTTTTTTGTGTTTGTGGATTTGTGTTTGTGATTTTTGTGATCATATTTTGCTGTAATTTACATAATTTGGCCTGACACCACTAATCATTAAACATGCAGCTGGGGTTTTAACACTGCTGCTCCTACAGAAACCGCCAACACATCAAATTAACACTCTCATGTCCATGTTTTTTAAACCTTTTAGCGTGAGGCGCGCGCGCTTGTTTCTTTCATGTCTTCAGACCTCGCGACCCTCAGCTAACACCAAGCCCTATATAAAACTATACTATAAAAAACTTCTTTTCAACAGCACAACTCTAAAAGAGCGCTAAGTAAAGCGCTTTAGCTTTGTCCGGTGTTTAAAGCGCTATACAAATTCTGCTACAACATACAATACAATGGAGATTACAACATCAATTAAAGCCGGCACAGAGGGCGCTAGAGGGCGCACGGCAAGATGGCCGCACCTTAAGGTCGCTCTGCCCGGCTGAGCCACTATCCGCCTATAATCCGCCTGTAAAAGCAGAATCTGCGCTACAGAAACCGCGCGACCCTAGCTGTCCAAGACCCCTGCATACTTTGGTGGCATTGCGGAGCGGCAGATCGCTCTGTGGCGGCGCAGCACCGGAGGAACCGAGACCCGCGGCGGACGCACAAGATGGCGGCCACCTGCATACTCTACTGACGAGGCCGGGCTGCGGCGTTCCTGTTTGCCGCGGAACTGAGGCGCCGATTGGAGGTGGCCGAGAGCTGCTGCCGGCGGCGTACCTGCCTGCTTCCGAGGAGGGGTGCTAATTGAAGGCGGCCGGGAGTTGCGGAGGCTGTGCGGGCCCTACGGGAACGAGGCCGAGCACTGAGCTGCTGGGCGCTGCTGCCGCGATCACGGCCACTGAGTGGGAGAGGCGAGCGGCGGCGGCCCGGTACGAGATCTGAGGGCCCACGCCGAGGTGCAGAGACACACTTGCGGACTGCCGGCGGAGGCGACTCCTGGGGTGCTGGTCATGGTGAGTGGGGCGCGGCCCGGCCGGGGTTCGCGACAGTGGAGGCGGGCAGGGGCCCTGGTCGGCGCTGCAGCCTGCGAGCTTGGGCGGGCGCCTGGGGGGGAGTTGTAGGCAGAGGCAGTCGCACCGACGGTGACGTTCCGGAGTGGGAGACCGCGCTTCAGTTGCTGGCCGTCTGCTGGCTGTCACTGCCGCGGCTGCTGCTGGGCGACTTGTCTACGTGGAGCTAGGCCCGTGCTTGGTGGGTCCCACTGGAAAGATGGAGCGCTAGGCCTCTGTAGCGATCTGGGAGAGGAGGGACTGGCATACTTACCCCTGCGTTGCCACTTGCTATCCTCAAGGCTGTTGTGGTAGATCTCTGGACGGAGAGTGCAGCTGTGACCCTGGCTTGGGTCTGGAATACACCCCGCATTGCCTTGCACTGCTGTGGATTCTTCGCTGGATGCGACTCCTGGGTGCGCACCTCCTCGCATCTTGGTGGCCGGGGCCTGTGCCGACTCCCCTTGATTTGATCGAGCTGCTCTTGATGTGGGGCTAGTTGACACGAGAACTTTTACTGGCGGGGGGCCTTCATGCTCTGACCCCGAGTCCACTTCTTGCTGTCGGGCGGCCTCTTGTGCTGGTGCGTGCCTGCATATCTCGGGCGGGCAGTTGAGCTCGCCGGGAGGAACGAGGTGAGGGGTGGGTTCACTTGACGACCCGCTTGGAATCTGCGGGGGATTCGGTTTACCCCCTTGCAGAGGACTTGCCTAGATCTAGAGCGCCATGGGCAGAACAGACAAAACCCAGCCTCGCCTTACGTTCGAGGCCCGAAAATCCACTAAAGCCGCGCAGAAAGCTGCCTCGGACTCGGAGGCCGATGCCCAGGAGGGAGGGCCCACTGGCCTCGAGACCACGCTTTTGGCCATGCAGCGCAGCCTCCAATCCATCGAAGGAACAATGGCGGCTGTCAACAACCGGCTGGACCACATGTCCTCGCAGCTGGAAAAACAGAGTGCCCGTATGGGGGAAGTCGAGCAGCGGGTGTCTACAGCGGAGGATGGTTTAAGTGAAGTCGCCGGGAAAACGCTTAACATGGAAAAAGTCCTTTCAGTCATCCAAGCCAAGAATGAGGATTTAGAGGCTCGCTCCAGGCGCAATAATCTCCGCATTACAGGGCTGCCGGAATCCACAAATGTGGGCAAAATGGAGACCTTCATTGAAACATTGATCACAGACCTATTCGGTACGGAGCAGCTTTCACCCATGTTCATTGTGGAACGGGCTCACCGCTCATTAGCGGCTCGACCGGCCCCGGGCGCTCCTCCCCGCCCCATTATTGCAAGAGTATTGAACTACAGGGACCGGGACACTATTTTACGCCTGGCGAGAGAGAAAGGGGCCATAGAACATCAAGGCAATAAACTTTCATTTTTTCCTGATTTTACTGTCACTGTCCAAGCTGCGAGGAGGGAGTTTGGAGTTGTCAAAAAATGTCTACAAGCGGAAGGGGTCCCGTATGCCATGCTATAACCTGCTCGCTTGAAGATAGGCCCTGATGGGGACTCTCACATTTTCAATAACCCCAAGGCAGCCTTAGAACATGCCAAACGCCTCAAGACGAGGCGACGCGAATCCCGATCGCCATCAGACACTGAGGAACAATAGACACATAGGGTGCATCGGCTGAACTATTCTGCTGCCACGGTTGCCTATTTGACTTTCCAGGTTTCTCCTTAGCTCATGATGTATCACTTACCAGTATGACTTGTTCTTTCTCCCACTCACAGGTGTTTTTAGTCGGGGCTGAATGGGATATGCCTGCTCGCATACCATGGGCGCGCTCCATGATGTTGTAATTTCCAGGCATAGTCACCGACCCCTGCTCAGCCTCCTCCTACTAGATAGGAGGATAGTAGCACTCTAATGCCCTCACATGGGAGCACCCCATCTAAGTTTTGCATTGCTGGTTGTTCGTTGGGACGGGGGAGGTGTGGGTAGGGATGGCTTTGGCGAGTTGGGGATGCTGAAGTGGGAGGGGGGATGGGGGATTGCGATGGGGGGATGCTCTCTGGCACTGTCTTTTTAGTGTTTTATGCTTTTTACTATTTTCAATGTAATAGCACAGGCATGTCTCTGAAATATTCGATAGTCACATCATTTCATAGCCTGCTGATAGATGAGTGGTAAAATACGCCTTTTAACATGGAATGTTCGTGGCCTCAACACTCCCAAAAAGATCAGGTCGGTGTTCGCCTATTTAGACAGGATGGAGGTCCACATTGCCTTCTTACAGGAGACACATCTTACCAAAGCTTCTGAAAGGAAGGTGGGGGCTCGATGGGCTGGCTTTCGCGCCGCTTCCTCTTATTCTAGCTATGCAAGGGGAGTGATTATTCTGATCAAGAAAGGGATACCGTTTCAAGTAACGCGCACAGAGACTGATGATCAGGGCCGAGTGGTGTTGGTGCATGGTCAACTAGGTCGGTCGAGTGTCCTTTTTTGTAAATGTGTATGGACCGAATGTTGATGATCCGGCCTTTTTCGCTGATGTATGGCGCCGCATCTCGGGGTTTCCAGACGCGGAGATTATATGGGGAGGGGATTTCAATGTCTGTCTGGATATGGAGGCTGACCGGAGGGGTAGTGAAAATGCACGGCCTAAACAGGTGGCGGAGGTGTTGCGTGGCCTGATGGATGCGGGACGCTTGAGGGATGTGTGGCGTATGCAACATTTGGGGGAGCGAGAGAGCACGTTTGTTTCATCTGTGCATGGGACTTGGTCTCGCTTGGACTTTTGGCTGGCTACGGAGGCTGCATGTGCGTGGGCGACTGGAGTGCGCCACTTAGCCAGGACGCTCTCGGACCACTCCCCGGTGCTCCTGGATCTACAGGTCCCAGCATGTGATCGACCACCTTTCCAGTGGCGCTTACAACCGTCCTCCCTGACGGACCTGGTCTTCCGGGCCTCAGTTGGAGAGGCTATTCGCAATTTTTTCCGGGAAAATGCTGGTACAGTTGATAGCGCAGGCACCATGTGGGAAGCGTTCAAAGTCACTATCAGAGGGGTCTGTATGGGGGCGCAGGCTGGAGTACTGCGCGATTTACGGCGCAGAATTCACAAATTGGCTGCCGATATTTCCACTCTAGAGCGAGCCTACGAGACGGACCCGCTGCCCGAAACTTTGTCCAAAATCCGTGAACTGGTGACAGAACATAACGACACGGCTGATCAGGAAATGGTACATAGGTCCAGGCGCAGTAAGGCCCGATACTATGGTGAGGGGGGACGACCTAGCCGCTCTCTTGCGCAAAAATTGGCTGCGCCGCGGAGTCAAGAGTATATCACGGAAATCCTAGACGAGGCAGGGACAGCTTGTTACGGCACAACTGCCATTAGCGAGACCATACTTGACTATTACACGGCACTCTATAGTAATAGAGACGTAGTGCAGCCGGCCGAGATCCATTCATATTTGGATGATGTCGCACTGGGCTGGCTGTCTCCTGGCCACAGGGAATATCTTACTCAACCTTTTGATGAGGAAGATGTAAAACTCGCTATTATGTCCCTCCCTACTTGCAAAGCTGCGGGATTAGACGGGTTCCCGAGCGAGTTCTATAAGACATTCGCGGAGGACCTGGCCCCCAGACTTCTTGAAGTATATGCGGAGGCGTATGACACTGGACATCTCCCACCCTCATTGCGGGAGGCTCTACTGGTGATGCTACTGAAACCTGATAAGGAGCCCAGCCACTGCGATTCCTACAGACCACTCTCAATGATTAATATCAACACCAAGATACTGGCGAAAATGATTGCACTCCGTCTTCAGCCTCTGGTTCCTTTGCTGGTACTCCCTGACCAGTCTGGTTTTGTGCCTGCTCGGTCTACCGTGCATAACCTGCGAACTCTCTTCGCCACTCTTCACTATTTTGACGCAGACTTCCAGGCCGTGGCGGTGCTACTTGACGCCACCAAGGCGTTTGATTCCCTCTTCTGGGAGTATATGTTTACCGTTCTCACGCGAATGGATGTTCCCCCGTTCTTTTTGCAATGGATCAGGGTCCTGTATACCAAACCTGCGGCTAGAGTTCGCGTGAATGGCTGGGTATCCTCGGCGTTTCCCATTGGCAGAGGCACACGGCATGGATGCCCTCTGTCACCAATGCTATTTGCGTTGGCACTGGAGCCACTGGCATGTAAGTTGCGCCAATTGCACGCCTCCGCTGCGCTTTAGACAACGGCCACTTGTTGTTTCGCTCTATGCGGATGACATGCTTTTATATGTCCGTGAGCCTGCAACCCACCTCCCTGAACTGCTGAGGGAATATGTTAAATTTGAAGGATTCTCTGGCTTAGGTATAAACTGGGCCAAGTCGACGGTATTTCCCTTAACAGCGGGTACTGACGAGTTCGAGATGGACTTTCCCCTGTCTTGGGCCCGGGATCCGGTGAAATACTTAGGGATCTGGCTGCACAGGGACCCTGCCCAGGTCATATCCATGAATTACGGACGTACCATCACACAACTCACTGAAAAGACGGAGCGGTGGGCCCGCCTGCCCCTCTCGTTAGCGGACCGCATCGCTGTGATTAAAATGGCCATTTTGCCCAAACTATTATACTTATTCGTGAATATCCCTCTCCGCCTGAATATCTCGGCCTTCAAGGCATTACAGACGGCCCTACTATCATTTGTGTGGGGGGGCAAAAAACCTTGTTGTAGCTGGGACACCCTAGTCCAACCCTTTGAACGCGGCGGCTTCGAGGCCCCAGATATGCGCCTTTATTACCTCTGCGCTCAGGCGCATTTTGCGCATTATTGGTTCTTCCCACACCGCTATCTCCCCCATACGGCGATTGAGGCGGACGCAATACTCCCCTTGCCACTGGTGGCAGCTGCTCTCTCGGGTGGGAGTGGAGGCCCCCGAACGGAAATCAATCCGGTGCAGTGCACCGCCTGGGCCTGGCAGACATTGGCTAGACGAGCGAAGCTATCCTACCTTTATGCCCCCAAGTTGCCGATTGCGGCACATCCTGGCATATCCGCGGCGCAAGAGCGCTCTGTGCTGAGCGCATTGCAAGCGGTCGGGGTCACGCAGCTGGGGGACTTGTACAAACAAAGCCAGTTCCGCTCATTGCCGGACGTGCAGGCGGGTCGGTCACATGGAGCTATGCTATGCTTCACGTATGTGAGGGTTCGGCAAGCAATCAGGGATATATATCCTAACTACCCCACTGAGCCTCAGCCACTGCGGGCGCTGCAGGCGGTGCTCGCGAGTGAGGATCGTAAGGGACTGATCACTAAACTATACGCTGCATCACTTCGCGAGCGTGAGGAGGAGGTGCATCCCTCATACGCTAAATGGAACGAAGCTCTGGGTAGCACGATGTCCGTAGACCATTGGCATGCTTGTTGTAAACTGACTCGGCGCCTTATAGCTAACTGTAATCTACGTATCATACACTTTAACTTTTTACACCAGCTCTATTACACCCCTGTGCAGTTGAGGAAATTTGGATACGGCTAATTGTGTGCGGTGTGGGCATGCGGACGCCGATTTTCTACACCTCTCCTGGCTCTGTGCGGGGTTAGTTACATTGTGGTCTAGAGTGGTGGATGTGTTAACGGAGGTCGTGCTGGAACGAGTGGGATGCACACCTGAGTTATGCTTGTTGGGCAATGTGACACCCTTAAAGCCCTGTAACAGGAGGTTGGTAGCTGTGGCGACGCTAATGGCCAAGCGGGCCGTGGCGCAGCACTGGGGCGCACGGGGGTTGCCCACGGTTCGTAAGTGGATCCGGGACTTGACCTACTGTAGGGAACAACTAGAGACCTATGCTGAAGTACTCCCTGAGTCATCAAGGCCCAAGGATTTCTGGGCCCCACTTACCATATATTTATCAAGCCACCCTGATTTGTAAGATGTCACACATTCTTATTTCTATGCTAAGGATACTTAATGCAATTGATCCCAGGTTATTGTGCCATTCCGACATGTGTGCGCATCAGAAGTCAAAATGTTGCCGCTATGTAGGTCACATCGCTGCAGTGCCAGAGGGAGAGGGAAGGGGGGAGGGGGTTTTGTTTTTTTTGCCTTTATGGCATTTTCATTGGGTATCTGTTTCATATATCTGCTTGATATGTATATGCACTTAAAAAAAATTGCTTGTCCTGAATTCCTGGGCGCGATGCTCCCGGCACGCGCGTGACATTGTTGTATGGTATGACAAGCTGTTAATAAACAAATTTAAAAAAAAAATTAAAGCCGGCACACAATACTTCTCAGCTGTCTCCCTCCTCCACCCCACACGCCTTTCCCTACCCTCCTCCACTCACTTCCCCGGATAGTTGGCTTAAACATTTCTACTCCACTCCGCTCCTTCAAGCGCTTCTCCGTTTACACCACAAACAGAGCACCCTCTTGGGCCGGCAGACACACCCTGCTCCTTATCAGCCCGCACCGTGCCCAGCCCCGATTCTTGGCCTCAGAGGGCACCTGGGTGTAACGCTGAACGGGTGAATGGTCGCCAGGGTTGGAGGGCGGACCCAAAACAACAGTTTCACGAGCAGCTGATGTGTGCACTTGTGACACCCAGAGGGTGTTTATAGGGGAGTGTGAGAAAGTGCTTGGTTTTATAAATAAATAATGTATGTAATAAACAAGCCCTGGCCATGCCAATGGGCCTGGCTCATAAGTGAAATGCCTTTCCAGTCACTTGGACTTTAGGCGCTTAGTATTTTAGCATGCATGCACTGTATCATTCATCCTTGCACTTGTACATCCGTCTACCGACTCACTGACTTTTTTGCAATAATCCACTCACATATCCACAATAAAAAGCACAGTCTCGGCATCGGCTAAACTACCTGTGCCTACCAAAAATGAATGTATCCTTCTGTAACCTAACTGGTGCTCATGTAAAGTGCTCCAATACCTTTGACTCGAGTTAGCGCTATATAAATCTGCTAAAAAAAATTTAAAAAAAATGCAGCATGGGGTAAGCCTGTTTTCACCAAAACATGGATCTATTTGTAAAATGTATCTTATTCAAGGGAGTCAGTAAACAAACAATCTTCCCATCTGCCCAACCGAGGCGGTAATACACATACCCAACCATTGGATTTCATACAATCTTATATTGTCTCAAAGTAGTTAATTTCACTTGAGAAAAACCTAACATGAAAAAGGTGCTCCGTGCGCCATGTGCAAAGGTGCTTGTGCAATAAAGTGCGCGTGAAAAATAAATGCAAACAGTGACCAGCTTCTGATGACATATCTTGAGTATGTTCGCTGAATGCTTCAGTCACATGCACAGTCTTTCAATGCTGGCCCATGCACATGGTACAGACAATTAAGACTGTCACAGTTTTGCCCCAATAAAATAGTGTGACAATTATTTATCAACAAGCATTGGCATAGCCAATAGGTCTCGCCTTTGGGACCTTATAAGTGTTTAGTTATCCAACACAATATCCTTGGTGCAACAACATCAAGTGTTGCATGGCTGAACACTTATAAGGTCCCAAAAGCGAGACCTATTGGCTATGCCAATGCTTGTTTTGAATTGCTGGCAGAGTAGGAGGGAAGGCAGGGGAAACAAGGAGGGAGGGAAGGAATGGGTGTTGGGGGCAACATGGACAACAGAGGGTGTGGGAATTAAATCACTTTTTAGTTTTTTTCAGGCTGGAGGTACAGCTCTGCCAAGTATCATGCATCAGTGGTTAGACCAATGCAGTTTAGCGTGGAAGTCCTCATCACCGCACTAAAATGCTTAGTCATGCATTTATAGCGCCTCCTAACACAGCGACACTGCTAGGCATAAGAAACTGCGAATAGGAACAGACCATCGCAAAAGAGCGAGCAGTGGGCTGCCTACTGGCAGTGCTGTGCAAACTGTGCTGCCAGTGAGCCTGCATTATACATTGCCACCTTCAATGTTGAGTTTCTTCACTACCAATAATGAACACAAATTGTCATCACACAGCATATTGCATCCTCAGGCTCTGGCTGCAGTGCACAATAAAGCTGAGCCTCAGGAACTCAGCCATGTGACATGCCATGGCTAAGTCTGTCAAACAGACTCTGACAATTAAATCCCCTCTGGAGAGTAGTAATCACCCTGAGACTACCCTGAAGTGCACAGCCCCTTGCTCAGACTGAGAGTGATGATGCATCCAGGGGGCAGCGACTTGCCTTGTTGTATTTCAAAAACTGGCACCACCTGCACGACACCGTTAGTGACAGTTAACTCAATTCCACAAAGTCAGTGATTGGATGATGATTTGGCCAGTGACCCAGCAACTGGTGGGCAAAATGATGTTTTTGTGTCACTGCACTTTGTGTGCTCCCCCACAGGCATACAGTGAGTGGGGCTGTCGGCACCTCTCAGACCACGCAGCACTACAGCCCCCCCGCTTCATTGACAGTGCTTTGTTTTTACTACCTTGTGTGCTAGTGTGTCAGCACACTGACAGACTGGCACCAGAATGTTTTTTTCAAAATCCTCCTGCCGGCCCCCAGGAAGGCATCACTGCCAGTGGGCAGGGCCCATGGGGCCCACCTGGTGACACGAGCAAAACAAGTGACTCATGTCACACGTGCTGCTCTCGATAGGCATCCACATGTGGGAAGGCACAGGATGGCAATCTGCTTGTGTCCAGTGATGGCAATGACGTGCCACGCTGTAATGATTCAGAAAGCTGGGGCGGCTGCAAAGTGTGGCAGACTTTCTATGCGCAGGGAGTTTTCCCTGTGTACACCCATGAGAGAGAGCACAAGGTCTCCAACTACTCTTACTCCACACCGTCACCAGCAGCACTGAGCAGCAGAACATGACAGCAGACTAGGTAGCAGCATCTCTGCAATAGTTAGGTGTCAAAAGGCAGCCAGTGTGAGTCCACACACAGGAGCTGCTATAATATGAGGGTCAGCCCGCATAGGGCCAGCAGAGGGAGTTGGTAAGTTGCAGGCAGGGCAACGATTAAGAGGACGATGAAGTGATCTGTCTGTCACTGTACTGTTTGGGGTGATCATGTTTGTATGTCATATTGTGGTTCTCTAAAACAATGAGAAAAGGAGATTTCAAATCTAATTTCTAAGTTGTGATAAAAGATGTGTTTATGTAGCTAAGTTGCATCATGGCCCAGCAATTCTACACTTTTCAGAGACAGCAATGCCATAATTTGTCCATGGTGCAGCAAGGGTCAGAGCAGCCCTGGTAAGTAGTGGCCAGTCCAGGAGTTTTTCATGTTTTTATAGTGGAGGACTGTGGTGATAGTAACCTTCAATTTGAGGTACTTAGCAGCTGTTTCAAGATTGTTTTAGAGCTTGTCATTGCTCAAAAGGCTGTCATTTTGCTTTCCTTGCACTTTAGTGCTTGGTTTTACTCATGAGAAAGTGCCACTCTAAGTGTCACCTATTTGGTCATTGAATGTCACTCATAAGTACCTTTAAACCATGGAAAATGTCACACATAAGCAGCTATGGAGGCAACAAGGTTGGGTGGGTGAGTCAGGGGGGCAACACGGACAATTAATGGTGGAAGGGACAGGCTCAGAGCAAGCACATGGACAACGCATGGTGGGAGGGTAGGGACAAGCAAACACTGGCAGCAACATGTTCAACAACAGGAGGGAGGGTGGGTAAGGTACAGAACAATACGGGCAACAACCGAGGAGGGTGAGTGGGAAAAGCAACAATAGAAGAAGGTTATGTAGGTGGAGGCAAGCAACAACACAGACAACAACTGAAGGAGGGTAGGTGTTGAAAGCAACTACACAGGCAACAACAGAAGAAAGGACAGTTGGTGAGGGGAAAGCAACAATAAGTGGTGCAACAACGGAAGAAGGGAGGGTGGGTGGAAGCAAGCAACAACATAGGCAACAATGGAATGAGGATGGAGGGTGGATGTTGCAAGCAGTAACCGGGCAACAACGGAAGGAGGGAGGGCCCAGGTCACGCAACAACAAGTGCCACAATGGAAGTCGGGTGGGCAGGTAGAAGTAATCAATAACACGGACATTAATGGAAGGAGGGAGTGTGGGAGCAAGCAAGCAACAACATTGGCAACAATGGAAGGAAGGAAGGTGGGTGGAGGAAGCTACAACATGGGCAACAACAGAAGATGGGAAGGTGGGTGTTGCAAGCAAAAACACAGGCAACAACAAAAGGAAGTTGGATGGGTGGGGCAAGCAACAACATGGACAACAATGGAAGGAGGGAGTGTGGGTACGCAACATGGATGAGGGAGGGAGAAGTGCATGAGGGAGCCATCTGAACAAGACGCACTCTGGTATAGTGCTTAAACACAAAGAAAAGGTAATGCTTAAAAAACATGATCAGTGGAAGGATACAAGTAGTCTGTCCATGCTCCAGTGGAGGGACAAACACGCAAAAAGAAAGGAATCCTACGGCATCTTACCAATAAAAAGCAAACAAAAGAGAGTGACAATAAAGCCAACGAATGGTAAGCAATGAGCGGGCTCTAAGCCCACTCTTAGAATTCAAAAGATCTCAAATTCACAGCACATGTGCTGCCTAGGCGAGACCTACAATGCAAATGTATACAATTCTGTTTTTGTTTGACATATAAACCTAAAACAGCAAGTATGTGAATAAATCCTTTAAAAGTGTCTAGATTTTTTTTAATACTTAATAAAGGAAACAGAGGCATGATTTTTACTAATGAGGACTGAGCATTTCACACAAAATATTGTTTCCACCTACCAGCTCTTGGCTGTTCCAAAATAGCAAACATATGCAAATGATATTTTTTTCTAGTGTAACCCGATTATCAAGTAGCTGTATGTCACGTTGAGATATCAGTCTTCACTTTTTAATTACACCATGTTGCATTCTGAGACTGGAAACGTTTTTCTTTTAAGTTTGACAGTACAGCTGAAAAATTAAAGCAAGTAAAATGGTAATGTGGCTAAATGAGAAGGACATTAAATATGCTTTGTGGGCATCAACAGTGCAATAGTCAACAACTTGAAGAGAATCAGTACTTCCCAGGCACCTGCAGTGCAAACCTCAGTCAAACACAGAATAGCTACAGTCAGGTACACTAGTACAACTGTGCATTGTTACAAGCACAGGTGCACTAGATGACTTCTTAAGGAGCCAACAGAAGTGCATACAAATTTGAGGGAAATATTTTCAAATAAAAAACAATGTAATTAGAAACAAATCCTTAGTCTAGATCTCTTGTTGGATTTTGGTGTTGGATGCATCGTCTATTTGGTTTGTTTATGGTGCTGTGTTATCTAATTGCAGCAAGTCTGGTTTGCCACTGGTTACAGCACACACTTGCCTTGCACTATAGCATTGTGTATTTGACATTTTGAAAAAATTCAAAATTAGTAGATAACACAACGTGGCCATATAAACTAAGTAAACAGTGTACCAAAAAAAATGGCCAATACTGGCTATATTTGGTAGCACCTACGTACCAAGTGTTAGCACTTACTGGCATAGAATTTGACATGTCATTCACTTGTTGGCTAAGTTAGCACAGTATTTCTCTGTCACATCACACCCTTCGTAGTAATTTCCACTCTGTTTTATAGGAATACCAAATCTTACGGATTACACATTGCTATAGTATCTCGTATCCCCTACTATTCAATGGTCACCTTTTAGCCACTGACCATTTGAAATTTCATGTTATTTGGCAGGGGATTACAGTATAGGTCCATCTACATTTGAAATTTTTAATGCACCCTCACATTCAGTTTTTGTGGAGGATACCATGTACCTGTACGCTGCTGTAATATTTTGTCACTTGATTTAAAGAGTTAACGCTTACCTTGATTAGATTTGAAACAGTTTTATGTTGGCCTGTTGACTACAGTATTTTTCCGCAAACTCACACCATTTTTTGTGTTTTCCAACATCTTCTTCTACAGGTACACCAAATATTGTGGCTCATTTATTTCTTTATCTTGTATCCCCTGCATTTCAAGGATTACCTTTTAGTTATTAACCAACTGAAATGGCTTTATATTTGATAGGAAATTCCAGTATCTATTAGCACTTTTGATACCATTCCAAAAGCTTTCACTTCTGGTTCCATTAGGGTATACCAAATATAATGGCTCATACGGGCTATAATACTTGGTATTCCCTGTTTCTTGGATTAAAACGTACCAGGATTTGAAATGGTCCTGAAGTGGTGTGGAAAACACAGTGCTTTTCTGACACATCACACACTTGTTTATAATTTCCACTGTCTCTTTCAACGGGGATACTGGATACTATGGAAAAAGCAGTGATGTAATATCTGCTATCCTATTCTTTTCAAGATTTACCTTTTAACCACTCACAAGTTAAAATTGCCTTTTATTTGACAGCAGACTAGAGTATCTTTAAGCACTTTTAATTGCATTCCAAAAGCTTCCACATTCGGTTCCTTTAGGGGATACCAAATAGAATGGCCAATATGGGCTGTAATCTTTGCTATTACATATGTTATTGGAGTTAAAGCTTACCAGGAAACAATTTGACATGTCCTTAAATTGGCTAGGTGAGCTGAGTGTTTTTCTGCCATATCGCAACATTTTTTCTGTATTCCAGAGTCTCTTTCTATGTGGACACCAAATATTAAAGCTCATGAGTTGCTATAATATGTTGTATCTCCTAGTTTACAAGGTTTACCTTTTAGCACTTAACACGTTGTAATTGCCTCTTATGTGAGAGCAGATTACAGTAAATTTTAGTACTTTTGAATGCATTTCACAAGCTTTCATGTCAAGTTCATTTTGGGGATACCAAATATAATCGCCCATACAGATTATATTATTTAGTATCATCCGGTTCACTTAAGGGATACCAAATATAATGGCCTATATCAGCTATAATATCTGGTATCCCTTGTGTTTCTGGGGTTAGATCTTACCAGTATTCAATTTGACATGGTCTTAGGTTGGATGTATGAGCACAGTATTTCTATGGCAAATAGCATCCTTCCTTTTGCTTTCCAACATCGTTTACAATGGGGATACCAAATATTATGGCTCACGCATTGCTGTAATATCTCGTATCCCCTACATTTCATGGGTTACTCTTTAGCCATTGACCACTTGACGTTGCCTTTTACTTGATAGCAGACTACAGTAACTCTTCATATTTTTTACATCATTCCACATGATTGTACGTCCGGTTCCCTTAGGGGATACCATTTATAATGGCCTGTACCGGCTATAATATTTGGTATCCACTATGTTTCTGGGGTTAGAAATTACCATTTTTCAATTTGACATGGTCTTATGTTGGATGGATGAGCACAGTATTTCTATGGCAAATAGCACCCTTCCTTTTGCTTTCCAACATCGTTTAAAATGGGGATACCAAATATTATGGCTCATGCATTGCTGAAATATCTCGTATCCCCTACTTTTCATGGGTTACCCTTTAGCCACTGACCACTTGAAGTTGTCTTTTATTTGATAGCAGGCTACAGTATCTTTTCACATTTTTGACATAATTCCCCAAGATTGTACATCCGGTTTCCTTAGGGGATACCATATATAATGGACTATACCGGCTATAATATTTGGTATCCCCTGTGTTTCTTGGGTTAGAACTTACCAGGATCCAATTTGACATGATCTTATGTTGGATGCGTGAGCACAGTATTTCTAAGGCAAATAGCACCCTTCCTTTTGCTTTCCAACATTGTTTACTATGGGGATACCAAATATTATGGCTCACGCATTGCTGTAATATCTCGCATCACCTAAGTGTCATAGGTTACCCTTTAGCCACTCACCAGTTGAAGTTGCCTTTTATTTTATAGCAGGCTACAGTATCGTTTCAGATTCTTTACATCATTCCACAAGATTTTAAATCCGGTTCCCTTAGGGGATACCATATATATTGGCCTATACTGGCTATAATATCTAGTATCCCCTGTGTTTCTGGAGTAAGAACTTACCAGTATTCAATTTGATATGGTCTTATGTTGGATGGATGAGCACAGTATTTCTATGGCAAATAGCACCCTTCCTTTTGACTTCCAACATCGTTTACAATGGGGATACCAAATTTTATAGCTCACGCATTGCTGTAATATCTTGTATCCCCTACGTTTCATGGGTTACCCTTTAGTCATTGACCACTTGAAGTTGCCTTTTACTTGATAGCAGACTACAGTAACTTTTCATATTTTTTACATCATTCCACAAGATTGTACGTCCGGTACCCTTAGGGGATACCATATATAATGGCCTATACCGGCTATAATATTTGGTATCCACTATGTTTCTGGGGTTAGAAATTACCAGTTTTCAATTTGACATGGTCTTATGTTGGATGGATGAGCACAGTATTTCTATGGCAAATAGCACCCTTGCTTTTGCATTCCAACATCGTTTAAAATGGGGATACCAAATATTATGGCTCATGCATTGCTGTAATATCTTGTATCCCCTACGTTTCATGGGTTACCCTTTAGCCATTGACCACTTGAAGTTGTCTTATATTTGATAGCAGGCTACAGTATCTTTTCAGATTTTTTACATCATTCTACAAGATTTTACATCCGGTTCCCTTAGGGGATACCATATATAATGGCCTATACCGGCTATAATATCTGGTATCCCCTGTGTATCTGGGGTTAGAACTTACCAGGATTAAATTTGACATGGTCTTATGTTGGATGGGTGAGCACAGTATTTCTATGCTAAATAGCACCCTTCCTTTTGCTTTCCAACATTGTTTACTATGGGGATACCAAATATTATGATTCACGCATTGCTGTAATATCTCGCATCACCTAAGTTTCATAGGTTACCTTTTAGCCACTCACCAGTTGAAGTTGCCTTTTATTTTATAGCAGGCTACAGTATCTTTTCAGATTTTTTACATCATTCCACAAGATTTTAAATCCGGTTCCCTTAGGGGACACCATATATAATGGCCTATGCTGGCTATAATATCTGGTATCCCCTGTGTTTCTGGGGTAAGAACTTACCAGTATTCAATATGATATGGTTTTATGTTGGATGGATGAGCACAGTATTTCTATGGCAAATAGCACCCTTCCTTTTGACTTCCAACATCGTTTACAATGGGGATACCAAATATTATGGCTCAAGCATTGCTGTAATATCTCGTATCCCCTACATTTCATGGCTTACCCTTTAGCCATTGACCACTTGAAGTTGCCTTTTACTTGATAGCAGACTACAGTAACTTTTCATATTTTTTACATCATTCCACATGATTGTACTTCCGGTTTCCTTAGGGGATACCATATATAATGGCCTATACCGGCTATAATATTTGATATCCACTATGTTTCTGGGGTTAGAAATTACCAGTTTTCAATTTGACATGGTCTTATGTGGGATGGATGAGCACAGTATTTCTATGGCAAATAGCACCCTTCCTTTTGCTTTCCAACATCGTTTAAAATGGGGATACCAAATATTATGTCTCATGCATTGCTGAAATATCTTGTATCCCCTACTTTTCAAGGGTTACCCTTTAGCCACTGACCACTTGAAGTTGTCTTTTATTTGATAGCAGACTACCGTATCTTTTCACATTTTTGACATAATTCCCCAACATTGTACATCCGGTTCCCTTAGGGGATACCATATATAATGGACTATACCAGCTATAATATTTGGTATCCCCTGTGTTTCTTGGGGTAGAACTTACCAGGATTCAATTTGACATGATCTTATGTTGGATGCGTGAGGACAGTATTTCTAAGGCAAATAGCACCCTTCCTTTTGCTTTCCAACATTGTTTACTATGGGGATACCAAATATTATGGCTCACGCATTGCTGTAATATCTCCCATCACCTAAGTGTCATAGGTTACCCTTTAGCCACTCACCAGTTGAAGTTGCCTTTTATTTTATAGCATGCTACAGTATCTTTTCAGATTTTTTACATCATTCCACAAGATTTTAAATCTGGTTCCCTTAGGGGATACCATATATAATGACCAATACTGGCTATAATATCTAGTGTCCCTTGTGTTTCTGGAGTAAGAACTTACCAGTGTTCAATTTGATATGGTCTTATGTTGGATGGATGAGTACAGTATTTCTATGGCAAATAGCACCCTTCCTTTTGACTTCCAACATCGTTTACAATGGGGATACCAAATATTATGGCTCACGCATTGCTGTAATATCTCGTATCACCTGAGTTTCATGGGTTACTCTTTAGCCATTGATCACTTGAAGTTGCCTTTTACTTGATAGCAGACTACAGTAACTTTTCATATTTTTTACATCATTCCACAAGATTGTACGGCCGGTTCCCTTAGGGGATACCATATATAATGGCCTATACCGGCTATAATATTTGGTATCCACTATGTTTCTGGGGTTAGAAATTACCAGTTTTCAATTTGACATGGTCTTATGTTGAATGGATGAGCACAGTATTTCTATGGCAAATAGCAACCTTGCTTTTGCATTCCAACATCGTTTAAAATGGGGATACCAAATATTATGGCTCATGCATTGCTGTAATATCTTGTATCCCCTACGTTTCATGGGTTACCCTTTAGCCACTGACCACTTGAAGTTGTCTTTTATTTGATTGCTGACTACCATATCTTTTCACATTTTTTACATCATTCCCCAAGATTGTACATCCGGTTCCCTTAGGGGATACCATATATAATGGACTAAACCGGCTATAATATTTGGTATCCCCTGTTTTTCTTGGGTTAGAACTTACCAGGATTCAATTTGACATGATCCTATGTTGGATGGGTGAGCACAGTATTTCTAAGGCAAATAGCACCCTTCCTTTTGAATTCCAACATCGTTTACAATGGTGCTACCAAATATTATGGCTCACGCATTGTTGTAATATCTCGTATTCATACGTTTCATGGGTTACCCTTTAGCCATTGACCACTTGAAGTTGCCTTTTACTTGATAGCAGACTACAGTAACTTTTCATATTTTTTACATCATTCCACAAGATTGTACGTCCGGTGCCCTTAGGGCATACCATATATAATGGCCTATACCGGCTATATT
Organism: Calotriton arnoldi; assembly: GCA_963921515.1. Classification (NCBI taxonomy): domain Eukaryota; kingdom Metazoa; phylum Chordata; class Amphibia; order Caudata; family Salamandridae; genus Calotriton; species Calotriton arnoldi. The sequence goes on along the minus strand of CAWUFW010022838.1, from coordinate 6,029 downwards.
ATTTGGTATCCACTATGTTTCTTGGGTTAGAAATGACCAGTTTTCAATTTGACATGGTATTATATTGGATGGATGAGCACAGTATTTCTAAGGCAAATAGCACCCTTCCTTTTGAATTCCAACATCGTTTACTATGGGGATACCAAATATTATGGCTCATGCATTGCTGTAATATCTCGCATCACCTAAGTTGCATAGGTTACCCTTTAGCCATTCACCAGTTGAAGTTGCCTTTTATTTTATGCTTTACAGAACAAGGGTCCCACACAATTTGGAATGCAGAATAACAATTTCACAGTTTTATAATAAAAATTGGATATAACAAATGTTTTAATATACAGATAGGTATTTTAATGCGAAGACCTATAAAACAAGGAAATGATAACACGCGAAAAAATAAGGTGAGCAACCGTGGCAAGGCAGAGGGAAATCAGCCGATTTCCTTACCCCAGGCAAGTGACTTAAAATGTGACTTTTCAGTATATGTAAATATAAATATACAAAAGTCACAGTTGAGGTTACATCTCATACTCCACAGTAGAATATAAGTAGCGGTATAGAGTTGAGAATGTATGTGTCGACGACGTTTCAATCCCGGAGGGAGTATCGGGATCTCATCAGGACTAACAGATAGAACAGGTGCCTGAGAAGTTGCCTGGATAAGTATGAGGGAAGGGAAGGGGGAGAAAAGAGGCAATTTAAGAATAAAATTAAAACCATAGAAAAGGAAATTGAGAGGTTGAGGAAATAAGGTTAAAATTAAAACCATAGAAAAGGAAATTGAGAGGTTGAGGAAATAAGGTATGGCAGTAGGGTGGATAAGTGAAGGTATCGGGGGGAAAAAAAGGGGAAGAACAGAGTCAGGGGAGTGTTTTAAGGTGGCGCCAGAGAAATATCAGGGAAAGGAAGGTGAAAGGAGAGAGAAGAAGTAATTTAAGAATGAAATTAACCCATGGAAAATGAGAGGTGGAGAAAAGAGGGGAGGATTGGCAGTAAGAAGGATAAGTGAGGGTGTAGGGGTGAAGGGAAAAGGGGAAGAGGGGAGGAAGGAACGGAGTAAAGGGGAGAGAGAGAGTATAAGGGGTAGACCAATAAGTGAAGGATTAACCAATTGTGCTGCAAGGGGAAACCGCGATGCGGGGGGCCAGTGCGAGATGCTGGCAGTAGGTTCCACCAAGAGCAATCAGGAGACAGAATTGTATGAGAGGGTCTGGAAGGAGGAAAGGGAGATGGTGAAGTAAAAATGGTGCCATATGTAGAGAAGGGAGGAGGCACACATGGTAGGAGTCTTACCGTGTGGATCATGGGCATCCAATCTGGGATAATGGATTAGAACCTTCCAACGGGTAGCAGCTCCCAGCCGGGAGGCTGCAATGTGGATGGGCGTGCCGGACAGCAGGCCGCTGTGTGCGATAAGGACAACCACAACCCGGAATTGGGAATTAAGGAATTAGAACTGAGCGCCGGCTCGATGTCTACGGGAAAAAGGGAAAAACCGGGAATTAGGGGGGCGGAATGGGAGCGAGGGAACAGTGTGGGCCAGAATGGAACAGAAACGCCAGGGTACAACGCGCCGCTGGGCCAGGCTTACCTGATGCGGGAAGGACAGCGGACGGCCCTGGGATCAGGGGTGCACCATGCAGTGGCGATCAATGCGGGCAGGCTGAGTGAGGCTGTACGAGGCCAGGATAACCTACGTGGTCTCAGAGCACCGGAAATGACGTGGCAGGCAGCCACAAGTGTACCGGCTCGGCGTAAGGGTGGCGGCCATGTTGGAGAGGGGTTATAGTCAAGGCAGGGTATTAAATTTGACATAGCCTTATGTTGGAGGGATGAGCACAGTAGTTCTATGGCAAATAGCACCCTTCCTTTTGACTTCCAACATCGTTTACAATGGGGATACCAAATATTATGGCTCACGCATTGCTGTAATATCTCGTATCCCCTACGTTTTATGGGTTACCCTTTAACCACTGACAACTTGAAGCTGTCTTTTATTTGATAGTAGACTACAGTATCTTTTCACATTTTTGACATCATTCCTCAAGATTGTACATCTGGTTCCCTTAGGGGATACCATATATAATGGACTATACCGGCTATAATATTTGGTATCCCCTGTGTTTCTTGGGTTAGAACTTACCAGGATTCAATTTGACATGGTCTTATGTTGGATGGGTGAGCACAGTATTTCTATGCCAAATAGAAACCTTCCTTTTGCTTTCCAACATCGTTTACTATGGGGATACCAAATATTATGGCTCACGCATTTCTGTAATATCTCGCATCACCTAAGTTTCATAGGTTACCCTTTAGCCATTCACCAGTTGAAGTTGCCTTTTATTTTATAGCAGGCTACAGTATCTTTTCAGATGTTTTACTTCATTCCACAAGATTTTACATCCGGTTCCCTTAGGCGACACCATATATAATGGCCTATACCGGCTATAATATCTGGTATCCCCTGTGTTTCTTGGGTTAGAAATTACCAGTTTTCAATTTGACATGGTCTTATGTTGGATGGATGAGCATCTCTATGGCAAATAGCACCCTTCCTTTTGATTTCCAACTTCGTTTACATTGGGGATACCAAATATTATGGCTCACGCATTGCCGTAATATCTTCTATCCCTTACTTTTCATGGGTTACCCTTGAGCATTGACCACTTGAAGTTGTCTTTTATTTGATAGCATACTACAGTATCTTTTCACATTTTTGACATCATTCCACAAGATCATACGTCCTGTTCCCTTAGGGGATACTATATATAATAGCCTATACCTGCTAAAATATTTGGTATCCCCTGTGTTTCTTGGGTTATAACTTACCAGGATTCAATTTGACATGGTCTTATGTTGAATGGGTGAGCACAGTATTTCTATGCCAAATAGCACCCTTCCTTTTGCTTTCCAACATCGTTTACTATGGGGGATACCAAATATTATGGCTCATGCATTGCTGTACTATCTCGTATCCCCTACGTTTTATGGGTTACCCTTTAGCCACTGACAATTTGAAGCTGTCTTTTATTTGATAGCAGACTACAGTATCTTTTCACATTTTTGACATCATTCCTCAAGGTTGTACATCTGGTTCCCTTAGGGGATACCATATATAATGGACTATACCAGCTATAATATTTGGTATCCCCTGTGTTTCTTGGGTTAGAACTTACCAGGATTCAATTTGACATGGTCTTATGTTGGATGGGTGGGCACAGTATTTCCATGCCAAATAGCAACCTTCCTTTTGCGTTCCAACATCGTTTACTATGGGGGTACCAAATATTATGGCTCACGCATTGCTGTAATATCTCGCATCACCTAAGTTTCTTAGGTTACCCTTTAGCCATTCACCAGTTGAAGTTGCCTTTTATTTTATAGCAGGCTACAGCATCTTTTCAGATTTTTTACATCATTCCACAAGAATTTACATCCGGTTCCCTTAGGGGACATCATATATAATGGCCTATACCGGCTATAATATCTGGTATCCCCTGTGTTTCTGGAGTTAGAACTTACCAGTATTCAATTTGGCATAGCCTTATGTTGGATGGATGAGCACAGTAGTTCTATGGCAAAAAGCACCCTTCCTTTTGCTTTCCAACTTCGTTTACATTGGGGATACCAAATATTATGGCTCACGCATTGCCGTAATATCTTCTATCCCTTACGTTTCATGGGTTACCCTTGAGCCATTGACCACTTGAAGTTGTCTTTTATTTGATAGCGTACTACAGTATCCTTTCACATTTTTGACATCATTCCACAAGATCGTACGTCCCGTTCCCTTAGGGGATACTATATATAATAGCCTATACTGGCTATAATATCTGGTATCCCCTGTGTTTCTGGGGCTAGAACTTACCAGTGTTCAATTTGACATGGTCTTATGTTGGATGGATGAGCACAGTATTTCTAAGGCAAATAGCACCCTTCCTTTTGCTTTACAACATCGTTTACAATGGGGATACCAAATATTATGGCTCACGCATTGTAGTAATACCTCGTATCCCCTGCGTTTCATGGGTTACCCTTTAGCCATTGACCACTTGAAGTTGACTTTTACTTGATAGCAGAGTACGGTAACTTTTCACTTTTTTTACATCATTCCACAAGATTGTACGTTCGGTTCCCTTAGGGGAAACCATATATAATGGCCTATACCAGCTATAATATTTGGTATCCCCTATGTTTCTTAGGTTAGAACTTACCAGGATTAAATATGACATGGTCTTATGTTGGATGGGTGAGCACAGTATTTCTATGCTAAATAGCACCCTTCCTTTTGCTTTCCAACATGCTTTACTATGGGAATACCAAATTTTATGGCTCACGCATTGCCGTAATATCTCGTATCCCTTACATTTCATGGGTTACTCTTAGGCATTGACCACTTGAAGTTGCCTTTTAATTGATAGCAGACTACAGTAACTTTTCAGATTTTTTACATCAATCCCACAAGATTTTACATCCGGTTCCCTTAGGGGATACCATATATAATGGCCTATACCACCTATAATATTTGGTATCCCCTATGTTTCTTGGGTTAGAACTTACCAGGATTAAATTTGACATGGTCTTATGTTGGATGGGTGAGCACAGTATTTCTATGCTAAATAGCACGCTTCCTTTTGCTTTCAACATTGTTTACGATGGGGATACCAAATATTATGGCTCACGCATTGCTGTAATATCTCGCAACACCTAAGTTTCATAGGTTACCCTTTAGCTACTCACCAGTTGAAGTTGCCTTTTATTTTATAGCAGGCTACAGTATATTTTCAGATTTTTTACATCATTCCACAAGATTTTACATCCGGTTCCCTTAAGGGATACCATATATAATCGCCTGTACCGGCTATAATATCTGGTATCCCCTGTGTTTCTAGGGTTAGAACTTACCAGTATTTAATTTGATATGGTCTTATGTTGGATGGATGGATGAGCACAGTATTTCTAAGGCAAATACCACCCTTCCTTTTGCTTTACAACATCGTTTACAATGGGGATACCAAATATTATGGCTCACGCATTGTTGTAATATCTCGTATTCATACGTTTCATGGGTTACCCTTTAGCCATTGACCACTTGAAGTTGCCTTTTACTTGATAGCAGACTACAGTAACTTTTCACATTTTTTACATCATTCCACAAGATTGTACGTCCGGTTTCCTTAGGGAATACCATATATAATGGCCTATACCGGCTATAATATTTGGTATCCCCTATGTTTCTTGGGTTAGAAATTACCAGTTTTCAATTTGACATGGTCTTATGTTGGATGGATGAGCATCTCTATGGCAAATAGCACCCTTCCTTTTGCTTTCCAACTTCGTTTACATTGGGGATACCAAATATTATGGCTCATGCATTGCCCTAATATCTTCTATCCCTTACGTTTCATGGGCTACCCTTGAGCCATTGACCACTTGAAGTTGTCTTTTATTTGATAGCATACTACAGTATCTTTTCACATTTTTGACATCATTCCACAAGATCGAACGTCCCGTTCCTTTAGGGGATACTATATATATAGCCTATACCTGCTAAAATATTTGGTATCCCCTGTGTTTCTTGAGTTATAACTTACCAGGATTCAATTTGACATGGTCTTCTGTTGAATGGGTGAGCACAGTATTTCTATGCCAAATAGCACCTTTCCTTTTGCTTTCCAATATCGTTTACTATGGGGGATACGAAATATTATGGCTCATGCATTGCTGTAATATCTCGTAACCCCTACGTCTTATGGGTTACCCTTTAGCCATTGACCACTTGATGTTGCTTTTTATTTGATAGCAGATTACAGTAACTTTTCACATTTTTTACATTATTCCACGAGATTTTACAAATGTTTCCCTTACGGGATACCAAATATAATGGTCTATACCGGTTATAATATCTGGTATCCCCGGTGTTTCTTGGTTTAGATCTTACCAGGATTCAATTAGACAATGTCTTATGTTGAATGGGTGAGCACAGTATTTCTATGCCAAATAGCACCCATCCTTTTGCTTTCGAACAT
>CAWUFW010022837.1:0-87364 GCA_963921515.1 Calotriton arnoldi | reverse complement strand
AAACATTTGAGGCCTACATGAGAACTTGCTGTATCATTATCATGTTATGATTAATATAAAATACACATTAATATGAATAATTCAGTTCTGTTACTTAATTCTCTCATTATTTTCTTAAAAGCTAAATGTCAATATTGGGTACTACTAAAAATATATTTTGCACGTTTTTATTTTCAAAACAGATTAATATACATGTCACTTTTGATATATACATGTCTATACCCCACAATACAAAAGTAATACTGCAAAACTTCATGTTATCAAGCATTCATATAATAAACATTCTAACCGTTTTCAGGTGCTCATTACGTAAGCATTCATTTCCTTTATCACATTTAGAAGTCATCAACAGCACATTTTCCAGGTTAACTTATGTTTAGATTCTCAAACACGTGATTACATTGCATTAGCAAATAACTTTTCTCTCTCTCTTTATTTATGTTTTCTACATTTTCTATGATTCAAAACATTTCTGCATACTTTTACGATGCAGAGTAAAGTCTCACATTTTATATTTTTTTCGTTTCAACCATTTTACACGTTTCATTAAGAATTTATTTCGGAAATCTCATTTGATGGTGAAAATTGATAGAGGTAACAGCCATTAAACTTTTATGCTCCATCAATTCCCCCTTTGATGGCAAATCAAGCCATTACACCATCTTATCTTATCTTTTATCTTATTCTGATGTCACATTAGAATGCAGTTGTCTTCATTTGTTTCAGTCTCACTAAATTTTCCATTTCATCATAGAAACCACTCTTTGTATATTCTAATTCAATTTCTGCTCTATTTCTTTTTCACCCTCTAGTTTCCTTAGAACTCTGCTATTTTCCCATATCAATAATTTAGTATCATTATTAGTAAGCCAATAGCAATTGTTATTAATGGAGTTAGTATTTTCCCTACTAAACTTTTTCCGAGTGCTGCAAACCAATTTACCACAGAAGAAAATCCTTTCCCAATTTTCTCCCAAACACCATTTGCTTTTAGTTCTGTGAGTTATTTTCCTAAAATAGTAATATTGCTTATATATCCCTTCAAATCTTTACTTTTGTCTGGGATATAAGTGCAACATGTTTGAACTATCAGCATGCAACAGACTCCGCCTTCTCTTGCCAACAATACATCTAAAGCAAGTCTGTTTTGCAAAACCATAGACCTAATAACAACTAACTTCATATCAATTACTAAAAATCCACCAGAAGTATCTGTTGACAATCGATCTACTACTGTTGAAAGTTTTTGAATTTTGTTTGAGTTCAATATTACCCCAACTGAGGGTATTATTGCTCAAAAAATGTCTCCAGTAATTTCAGCAGCACTTAATCCTCTTCTAAAGCGTGCAGGTTTTCTTTCATTGATTCCATTGTGCTAATCAACATAATAAATCTTTGGAAAAACAATTCCTATGTAACAGCACCCGTACCAATGCATGGGCAATTTGTAATAAGCATTTTTTCCACACACAAGATACACTCTAGGAAATACTGGAACCAATCCTGCCAAATATAATCCCAAATCTCCCATAAGTAGGAAGGTATGTTCACATTCACTGGAACCAATGAATTTATTATTATGCTCTGTTTTGCGTTTTAGTATGCAAAGCTTTCCTCTGTGTTGCCAATTTAGAGTCATTGTAGCGTATGTCTCTCCTTTTTTATAATCACCCTCCCTTTGAGCCCATAGAGGTGTTTCTGATTGTTTTTCAGATTTATTTTTTATTTCCTCCCTACGATCTTCAACTGAATTTATAAATTATTTTTCTACACTATGCAGCACAGGTTAAATTATGATGATGCGCATATACAGTGTCTATAGGTAATGTAGGATGTAAGCATTCTCCCATTATTTCAACGTCTCGTGCATCAGCTACTATGTTCACATTTTTCTTTACCAAGACTTCTGAGAAAATCAAGTCGTAATTGGAATAATAATATTGAAATTGCCCTTTACCATTAAAAAAATGTGTTAGTACACTACAAGATATACCATATGTTAAAGGAAGGCGATGAAATGTCAGTCCTTCAGACACAGAAGTTGGTAATTGCATGCGCACATAACAGTCTATTGCGTCCATAGTATTTACGTATTCGTAAAGCAATTTAGTAAACATATTTAGTAAAAAATTGTTATTTGAGAGATCATGACTTAATTCATCACTTGTTAAATCTCTAGGTATTACTACTCCTTGCATTTTTGTCACTTCAGTAGTTGTGGACACATGCAAATTAGTATTCTTATTTAAATACACATGATGAGGTAGATTTAGTATTATCAATGACAAAGCAAGGACTAAAACAAAAGCAGTTAAAAGGCAAACACATACGCTTACGTTTTAGTGAATCTAGGTTTCGATTTTGTATCTCATGATTGGAGGCACTCATTTTTTTTTCTATAGCTATAGGCTTTGTGCAATAGCTTGTGGTTAGCATCAAGTCACACCTTTATTCTTTTTGTTTCTCTTCTGGCCTTTTTTTTCTCCATTTCTCCTTTTTCACAACAATTCTTTCATGACGTCTTGTATGAATTGCGATCTTTGGAACAAAACGCGTACAACTCTTTTTCCCAGTCATTTGCAGCAGCTAAATATGTCCACTCTGGAGCTGCATATCTTTGAATTGGTGTCCGTGCTCTTTTAGTTCTGCAGACTGTAGACTCTTCTCCCTCTATGTCACTTTGCTCAGATTGACTAGAGGCTTCAATCACAGTGGAAGGTATTCTTCCTGCAGTCAGCATGTGTCTCAACCGTTCAGATTTTCTGGGCCAATGGTCTACTTTTCGCACTCATTTTTCTGGTACACTGTTTACATAATTTGAGTCGACATTTCTCTTAGTTGGAACCCCTTCACTTTGACCCTCGATACCAACCGGGATCAACTCTCTTTGACACTCATTTACAACAGTGTCTCGAGACCCAGTAGCATTTGAGGCCTACATGAAAACTTGCTGAATCATTATCACGCTATGATTAATATAAAACACACATTGATATGAATAATTCAGTTCTCTTACTTAATTCTCTCATTATTCTTCTCTTAAAAGCTACATGTCAATATTAGGGACTACTAAAAAATATATTTAGCACATTTTTATTTTAAAAACAGATTAATATACGTGGCACTTTTGATATACCCGTTTATACCCCACAATACTAACATAAACTGCGAAACTTCATGTTATCAGTCTTTCATATACTAAACATTCTAGCCATTTTTGAGTGTTCATTATGTAAGAATTTATTTCATTTATCCCATTTAGAAGTCATCAACAGTACATTTTCTAGGTTAACCTATGTTTAGATTCTCAAACACATGATTACATGCATAAGCAAATAAACTTTTTTCTCACTCTTCATTTACGTTTTTCACATTTTCCATGATTCAAAACATTTCTGCATACTTTTACGATATAGTATGAAGTCTGCCGTTTTTATATTTTTTTCGGTTCAACCATTTGACACGTTTCATTAAGAATTTATTTCCGTAAATCCCATTTGATGGTGAGAATTGATAGCGGTAACTATCATTAAACTTTTATGCTCCATCAATTCCCCTTTGATGGCGAATCAAGCCATGACACAATCTTATTATATCTTTTATCTTATTCTGATGTCAGATTAGAATGCAGTCGTCCTCATTTGTTTCAGTGTCACTTGATCTAAATTTTTCATTTCATCTTAGAAACCACTCTTTCTATCTTCTAATTCAATTTCTGCTCTATTTCTTTTTCACCCTCTCGTTTCTTTAGAACTCCGCTTGTTTTTACATTATTGATACATTAGTATCATTATTAGTAAGCCTATAGCAATTGTTATTAATGGAGTTAGTATTTTCCCTACTGAACTTTTTCCCAGTGCTGCAAACCAATTTCCCACAGAAGAAAATCATTTCCCAATTTTCTCCCAAGCACCATCTGCTTTTAGTTCTGTTAGTTCTTTTCCTAAATGAGTAGTATTGCTTATATATCCCTTTAAATCTTTACTTTTGTCTGGGATATAAGTGCAACATTGTTAAACTTTCAGCATGTGACAGACTCCGCCTTCTTTTGCTAAGAGTACGTCCAAAGCAAGTCTGTTTTGCAAAACCATCGACCTAATAGCATCCATTTCTGTATCAATTACTAAAAATCCACCATCCGTAACTGTTGACAGTCGATCTACTACTGTTTAAAGTTTTTGAATTATGTTTGAGTTCAATATTACCCCAACTGAGGGTATTATTGCTCCAAAAATATCCCCAATAAATTCAGCAACAATTAATCCTCTTCTAAAGCGTGCAGGTATTCTTTTATTAATTCCATTGTGTTCATCAACATGATAAATCTTTGGAAAAACAATTCCCATGTAGCAGCACCCGTACCAATGCTTGGGCAATTTATAATAAGCACTTTTTCCACAAAATACACTCCAGGAAATACTGGGGGTACCTTGTGCCTACCTTAAGAGTGCCTTACATGTAGTAAGAGGGAAAGTGGGTGCACTTGCCTGGGTGACATGGCAGTCAAAAACTACACGCAGACTCTGCAGTGGCAGGTCTTAAAAACATTTGAAAGGCAACTTGTGTGGGTGGCACAACCCATGCTGCAGGCCCACTAGTGGCATTAGATTTACAGGCCCTGGACACACACAGTGCACTGTACTAGGGACGTACTATTAAATCAAATATACCAATCATGGAAAACCAATCATGATACCATTTACAGTAGGAGCGCTTACACTTTAGCACTGAATAGCAGTGAAAAAGTGTCCAAAGACACTAAAGCAACAAAAAAGAAGTCCAACATACCATAAAAAACAGGAAGTCAGAAGGCTAAAAAGATAGGGGAAACACACCAAAGGAGATTCCAGGTCTAACAGGAAGCGACTTATGTTGTGAAACACTTGAAGGCCATTTTTGTGTTTTTGCTAAAGATGAATCAATTTCTTTTTTTCAAATAAGAAATCCTTACAGAATTCATTGCCTTAAAACCCAGGGGGGCGTGGCCAAGTAAGATGGCTGAGCGGTCGTGAGCCGCTTCAGCTCCGGACCCCGATGATTGCCCCATGAGCATTCCGCACACACAGTGAGCCCTGCTTGGCCTGCCTGTCGCCCACAATATCACAGGAGGTGTCGGGACCCGGAGGGGCGACGAGCGGTGGCGAGATTCCTACCTTTTGGGATCGCTCGCTGGACCCCTGAGACCAACAGCGGGATGGCGTAGACGGCCGGGACGGAGCCTCTACCATCTCCCATACCCAACGGCGGTGGACACCGGAGGTGCCTTCCCTTGCCACGGAGAGAGGAGTAGTCCCTCAACTCTGCGGTCCGGTGAGGAGGTGCCGGGGGCGGACGCCGCGTCCAGCGGACCCGATGGGGTAGGGGTTGCGGCCGACATATCCCCGGCGCCATTTTAGCACTCCAAGGTGGCTGAGTGGAGGCGGCGGCTCTATGAAGGGAGCAGAGGAGCAGCGGGGAGGCAGCTGAGGCACACGCTTGGAGCGGGTCAGTCTCCTCTTTGTTGATCTACCAGCGCCGTGTGCCAGATGGAGGGGCCGGGCGAGCGTAAGCCATGAGTGCCCTGCCTGACCCTAAGATGGCGGCGGTTAGGGACACGCGACGGTGATCCCCTTGCACCCGGGGCCTTGAGAGGGAGATGGACGGCGATCAGAGGGGAGCACCTATCAGCATCCACTAGCAGTCCCAAAGAATCGGTCTGAGAGGAGAGGCGTCGAGGCAATCAGCCGGGTGGTGTCATTCTCTGCCTGACCTCAACGGGGAGACCAGTCCACTCTGCAGAGGCCTGGTTTAGCTGCATGTGGCGACCACGCATTTCCTCGGGGCCACCAGCGCCTGCACAGTAGTAAGCTCTGGGGATCCTTGACTTTGCAGGGCGGCGACCTTATGCCTCCCAAGAAATCTGCGAACAAGGTTTCCCGCTACTTTAAGTCTGCCGAAAAAGACATCCCCCCAGCGGAGACCAGCCACCCGCAGACTATGGCGCTCACCCGTGAGGACCTGGTTGCCGCCCTCCGTGACTTCAGGGCAGAGCTCTGCCTGGAGATCAAACAGGACTTGCGCTCCTCCGTGGAACAGATGAAAGCCGACCTCACCGAGAAAATGGCGACTCTACGCCAGGATGTGGATTCCGTAGGCTCCAGAGTGTTAGAGGTGGAGGAGCAGACACAAGAACTGACGACGACCACTGCTAAAATGCAAGACTCCCATCAGGGCCTCCAGGCCCAGCTCCAGCAAGTGCTGTTGAAGGCGGAGGACTTGGAAAATAGAACCCGGCGAGAGAACATACGAATCCGGGACCTGGAGGAGGGGGCGGAGGGGCCCGATCTCGAGGCATTTGTGACGGGCCTCTTTGCGGAGCTCCTGGCCCCCCAACAACTGAAGCTCGAATTCGACCGGGTCCATCGCGTGGGCACTCTACAGGCTGGAGGCCACAAGCGCCCAAGAGACGTCTTGGTTAAGCTACACTCGTTTAAAACGAAGGAGGCTATCTTAGCTGCAGCGAGAAAGAAGAAGGAGGTGTCCTTTCAAGACCACAGGTGCTCCCTATACCAAGATCTGGCCCCCTCCACCTTGGCCAGACGTCACTCGCTGAGACCGATCACCGCCAAGCTACAAGAGGAGAATATTCGTTACCGTTGGACATTCCCTTTTGGCCTCGCATTCGAGTATCGAAACAAATCACACCACGTGACAGAGCTTCCCGACGGCGTTCGCATCCTTGGTCTCCCTATCCCAGAAGAGGCGTCCACGTCGGGCTCCCCTGCGGAGGCGGTGAGAGCCAGGAGAGGCTCCAGGCCTTGGCACACGGTCACGAAGTCACGATGAATCATGATAGGCCCAACTAGGGATCCCGTCTCTACACAATTGCCGCTCCCCTGGGGTCTCGGACCGGGTTATCCTCCTGGGAATTGATGGTGCTCCCTCCGGATGGGGCCCTGGCTGGGGGGACGGCTGGACTGAGAACATTTGAACTGAAGATCGAACATTATGGACACTGAGGTTTTTATTTTCTATCTTCCTCTGACTCGTATTGAAAAGCTCACTAGTCACTATGATTTGGCAATCGGGGGGTGCGGGCCTTGCCCGTGCTACCCACAATTCTTCCTCTTTTTTTTGGAAGCATCACGAGACGTGGACCCGTTGGTCCTCCGGCTCTCAGTTTAGGGGTTTGTTGGGGGTTCTTTTGGGGGGAGGGTGGGGTCCTGGTGGTGAAGTCTGGGTTTTATTGTCTATTTTTTTATGTCCCTGGGTACTCAGTGGGAATGGGTGGGAAGACTTTGAGGACATGATACCAGCGGGTGGGATAGATCACATCTCAGTGAGAGAGGCCACCAACGCATGCTCCAGGGGGCCGTGGATCCCAAGGGGAGGGGGATGGGTTCAACCAATCCAATGATTACTGTAGCGTCGTGGAACGTCAAAGGGTTGAACTCCCCCCAGAAACGTCAGAAAATATGGAAATATCTTGTGGATCACGGATTGGATGTGGTGGCTCTCCAAGAGACTCACCTCAAGCGATCTGAGGTCGCGAGGCTCCGACATAGGGAATATCCCCTGATCTATACCTCCTCGGCAACCACTAAACACAATGGAGTGGCGCTACTTTTTCGTAGCACAACTAAGTTTCAGCCCGAAGCCACCAAAACGGATCGGGAGGGGAGAGTACTTATGGTGAAGGGACGGCTGAAGGGCACATTATGCACGTTCGTTTCCCTATACGCTCCCAATTCGGGCCAAGCAGTTTTCCTTTCCACTGTTCTCGACCTATTAGGGGGTTTTGCAGAGGGCCACATTATATTGTTAGGAGACTTTAATTTAACCTGGCACGGGTCCTTGGACAGTTCCCACTCGACGCGGGCACCTACCGGCTCTTTTTCCAAAGGGGTCAAACAGAAAATACTTGCGCTCGGCCTCTGCGATGCCTGGCGCTCCCTTCACACCACCACTAAAGACTACACGCACTACTCACACGTCCACCAGACATACTCCAGGATTGACTATAGTTTCATCAGCCAAACCTTACTGGGGCCGCTACAGGCAGCGCAAATATTGCCGATCTCTATCTCCGATCATAGCCTGATCACCATCAGTCTGGACTGGATCGGTCCTAAATCTGGATCCCCCAGGTGGTATTTCCCGTTGGCGCTTACACGGGATAAGGCCCTCAGGGAGGAACTAAGGGCGTCCATCACAGACTTCTTTACCCATAACATTCCACAAGACACATCCCCGCAGAACAATTGGGACGCCTTCAAGGCAGTGCTACGGGGAAAATGCTTCCAACTCAATGCAACCCTAAACAAACAGAGGACGAGAGAACGCATAGCTCTTGAGCAGGAGCTACAGATAGCTGAACAGACACACAAAGCCACACCCACGCGCGAGTCGCTGCGACATCTCACTGCCCTCCGAGGCAAACTACGTTCTATATACACTAATCGAGCAGAATACACTCTGTTAAAGCTTCGTCAAACGTCTTTTGCACAGGGTGACAAGGTGGGTTCACATCTGGCTCGCCAACTCAGGGTAAAGAGGGAACGTGAATATATTGGGGGCATTTTAGACCACAGGGGCCAACTCACACACACCGACACCGCTAAAGCCAACCTTTTTGGTGATTTCTATGGGCAGCTTTACCAAGGTACTACCCCCGATTCGACTTCACAACAACAATACCTTGACTCTGTGACGCTTCCGCAAATTCCCCTGCGATGGCCGACTCGTTGGACTCCCCATCGCTCAGGAGGAGGTGAGGAGGCTATCGCAAGGCTCAAACTACATAAAGCCCCGGGACCCGATGCCCTAACGGCTCAATTCTTTAAATGCTATGCCTCTGAACTCCCCCATCTTACCACTTTATTTCAGACCGTAGCTCAGGATGCACGAGTTTCTCGTTCAATGGCTGAGGCTGTGATAACGGTGATTCCCAAGCCGGGGAAAGATCCCCAACTATGTGGCTCGTACAGACCCATAGCTCTCCTTAACCTCGATGCAAAGCTCTACTCCGCGATCCTGGCGGCCAGACTCGAAAACCTGTTGGTCGACTTAATCCACCCGGACCAATCGGGTTTTATAAAAGGCAGGCAAACACACGATAATATCAGACGCACCATCCATCTGATTGAGAAAGTATCCAAATTTAAGATTCCTGCAGTTCTGGTGGGCTTGGACGCGGAGAAGGCTTTCGACAGGGTGGACTGGTCCTTCCTTTTTTTAACAATGCATAAATTTGGTTTCGGGGACACATTTCTTAACATGGTCAAGGCCAACTATGATCTCCCACTCTCACGGGTCACGGTCAACGGTTGTAGTTCCCTTCCCTTTTCTTTGAGTGGGGGTCCAGGCAGGGGTGTCTGCTTTCCCCCCTTTTATTTGCTCTCAGTATCGAACCCCTAGCAGCCAAACTTAGGTCAAACGATGAAATTCGAGGCATTCAGTTTAGTGGCGTAGAACATAAAGCATCTCTTTTTGCCAATGACATTTTGCTTACGCTTACGAACCCTGCCTCTTCACTACGGGCGGTACAAGAAGAACTAAATCAATTTGAACGGGTGGCAGGTTTTAAAGTAAATTTGTCCAAATCGTCCATACTTAACCTTACCCTTTCTACTGCTGAGGCAAATGGATTAAGGAACCAGACTGCCCTACAATGGGCCAAACACTCCTTGCTGTACCTGGGGGTACAGCTTACGGCTAAGCTTAGCGACCTCTACAAGGCTAACTACCCACCCTTGCTGGCGCAACTACAGCAAGACCTTAAGAGATGGTCCCCACTCTACCTTTCGTGGCTCGGACGAATTAACACGGTCAAAATGACAATTCTGCCCAAGTGGCTCTATATGTTCCAAGCCCTACCTATCGCACTTGACCGGAATCTACTGCCACATCTCCGTTCATTGATCACTAAATTCATATGGCAGGGAGGGAGGGCGCGCTTACCGTACCATGTGCTAAGATGCCCAAGGAATAAAGGGGGATTGGCTCTGCCTGATTTCGCATTATATTATCAGGCCTCACAACTAAGAGTGGTGACGGAGTGGTCCGCGAGGGAGTCGGACAAACATTGGTTGCATATGGATCGCTTGGTTGTAGGAAGACGCATTTGGGATGTCCTTTGGAAACCAAGGGGAGATCGGCCCACAAACGCTTACATTAGCACCCCCACACGTACCACCTTGACCGTCTGGGACCAACTCACAAGGCGGGAGGGTTGGACTTCATTTCCCTCCCCCTATACTCCAATACATTTTAACCCGGCGTTCCCACCAGCGCTACGCGAGGGGCCCTTCGATTGCTGGAGGGAGGGAGGCTGCATAAAACTTTCTGATTTGTTTCATAACTATGACATACTGACATTTGACAGTTGTAAGAGAGAATTTGCGCTTCCTCATAGTGAATACTACCACTATCTCCAGCTTAAACACTGGGTAACACTCCCGCACATTAGAGAGGCAGCTACTAGGGAACTAACACCCCTGGAGCGAATGGTGATACACAAGGCAGGTACCATGAAAGGCGCTATCTCCTCCCTTTACGAAATACTTCTAAACACATTGCACGCACCCCGTCCATGCTACATGTCCTTCTGGGAGCAAGTCCTAGGCAGAGATGTCACCGAAGATGAATGGAAACACGTCTGGGGCGACATCACTAAACATAACAAGTCCATGGCTCTACGGGAAGCCCACTACAAGACGCTACATGACTGGTATTTGTACCCTACCAAGCTCCGACGAATATTCCCCGATACCTCTGATCTTTGTTGGCGGGATTGTGGGCTCCAGGGAGACTTTCGCCACATCTGGTGGGACTGCCCGAGCATTCGCCCCTTCTGGGAAGAAATTCTCTCCCACCTTAAAGACATGCTGGGATATCCCATTCCCGCCACCATTGAGTATGCCCTCCTGGGCATCAGGGACCCGGCTTTAGAGCACCAAACAAACGCTGACAAGGCGATCATATGGACATGCTTGGGGGCGGCGAAACTCACCATAGCAGCTTCATGGAAAAAGACAGAAACACCAGCGAACTCGTTGTGGCACGCCCGTTTGTGGAGGATCCTCTCCATGGAACGCTTGGCGGACATTTTTAGAGATAACTATGAGGGCTTCAAGCACAAGTGGGGCCCACTGGTCACCTTCCTGTCCCGGGGTCTGCCCTCTGCAGTATGTCCACCCTCAGTAAGGGCTATGCATCTCTTTCAAGTTTAAGACGACCTCGTCTGACCAGGAGTAGATCGGCCCCTAGGGCGCGAATGGAGGAGGCCCCACGCCGCATTTTTTTTTTTTTTTTTAATCCATGGTAACACTCAGGCTTCTCAGGGTTATACGGCGCACCTTCTTCACCACCGGGATGGGAGGGGGGGTATGTTTTGGGGGGGAGGGCAAGGGGTATTTTAAGGGTAGGTTCCAGGTTGGAGACCTTCCTCAGAGGTTTGTTTTGCCGAAAAATGAGCATCAGTTATCTTGCCGGGGGGCTTGACATGGCCTAGGGTTATTCAAATCTGAGAATCAAAATGGCTGAATGTTCTGCAACCCCGGGGCCTGTGCGCCCCTCTGTGGTTATGCTGTCATTGTGATCTTTTCTTGATGCTTAATAAAAATGAGTTAATAAAAAAAAAAAAAAACCCAGTCCACTTTGGTTTATTGTTGAAATCTTAAACTAACTGCAGATTGATTTCTTATTACAGCTGTTAAACCGATCAACCTTAGTGTGGTCTTCCCCCTGAACATTTTGCTTACTTACCTCCAATTTTTGCTGGATTTTAGTTTCTGTTGCCCTTTATCACTCTTAACTAGTACTGAAGTGCTTGTGCTCACTTCCCTAACATGGTTTGATTGGCATATACCTAATTGGCATTTTTCATTTACTTGTGACACCCTTTGTAGAGTGGTATACCATATACCCATGGCCTGTAAATTAAAGGCTACCAGTGTTCCTGCAGCACATATTGTGCCACCCACCTAAGTAGCACTCTTACAATTGTCCCAGGCCTGCCATTGTAGCCTAAAGGCAGTGTCACACTGCGTGTCGACTTGGTATTTAAACCCCCTTGCCTAGACTGAAACCCCCCCTTTTGGTATATATAATTCACCCCTAAGGTAGGTACTAGGTAGCCTAGAGGGCAGGGTGCTGTGTAATTAAAAGGGTGGCCATGTACTTTTAAGTTTACATGTCCTGGTAGTGAAAAACACCCAAATTTATTTTTCACTACAGTGAGTTCTACCCCTTCCATAGGTGATTCCTTATTACATTTAATAAGTGTAATTTCCAATTGGGAGAACTTAGATATATCATGTTTGGTACCCTTGAAATTGTAATGACAAATGCTCTTTAATGGTATAGTCAGATTTTTTATTACAATTTTGAAAACACCACTTTTAGAAAATTGGAAGTTTGCTCCCCTTAGCCCTTTGTGCCTGCAGCCTGTCTTAGGTAACATAACTGAGTGTAGCTGACACTTAGACTTTGTTATCTCTTCCCAGACAGTCACACAATAGACAGCTTAGGTGTGCCTCAATGGTCATCTGCTGGTTGGATGAGTGGGCGGAGCTGAGCACAGTGCATAAATAGACTGTGTCCTGTCTCCACACCAAAGGCCTAACGACCCTGTATTGTCATTGCAGCCAGATTGGAGCTAGGGTAGGGGAGTCAGAAAATTCCAAGCACTTGAAAGAGCATTCCCAGAAACCTCTCCCAACTTCCAGAAGAAAGGTACCAAGGTATAAACATAGGACATTCAGACTCATTCTTCAGTTCACTACCGGATCTGTGGAAAACTCCAAGAGCACTGCCTGCTGCTGTGGTCTGCTGTGCACTCTGCCAGACTGCTGCTGTACCTGGAATGGCTGCTTTGCTACCTGGAGCCTGCCTTGACCCCTCAGTGGCCAGCCCTGCTGTTGAGCCCTGCGTCTTCACCTGCACCCAGGACTGCCAGAAGTGACTGCAAGGGCTAGTTGGCTGGCCTCCTTTTCAGAGCCATAGGTACATAGTAGATTTCCACCATTTTGAACCCGTACCTGGACCCAGCCTTAGTGAGTCCTGAACACCCAAGAGGTGTCTCACCAGTCCTGCACCCTGTGGTGCTACAGGTGCCCAGATGGCCAATTTCTAAAATTGAGGATTTAGATAA
The DNA here is from genome assembly GCA_963921515.1 of Calotriton arnoldi. Taxonomy (NCBI): domain Eukaryota; kingdom Metazoa; phylum Chordata; class Amphibia; order Caudata; family Salamandridae; genus Calotriton; species Calotriton arnoldi. Next base: position 74,232 of record CAWUFW010022837.1, on the reverse strand, counting down.
ATTTGGCCAAAACTGCTCTGAAAACCATGAGAAGACCCAGACCATCCTGCTTGCATATCAGCGAAAGAGGCATTGGCGGTCGGATTGACTCTGCTGCTTCTCCCGCTACATTCTTCTCTACAGCAGCAAATCTGTTTCAGAGGTCCTTAGCCAAAGGGCTCCACAATCATTCAACAATGACACTCCCTCTAGAGACACTCCTGCAGCCTTGCCCCACTTGACTTATACCTCCTCAGACATTTTTCTTTAACAATTTTTTTAAGTCCGAAGGTAAGCGCTGTCCGGGCTCAATCCACTTCTTGAATCCTAACCCTGCTCCATCGCAGTCTGCCTTAACTATTGACTTTGACCCGGTCTCACATGAGCAGATGTCCGCTGTTGGTGATCTAATCTTTTAGGCGCTAGATTTCACTAATAACTTTAAACATTCATGACTCCAGTTCTACTGATTAGATTTTTGTTGTTTTGGTGTCAAATAATTTATTAAAATGTACTTGAGTCTTCTACGTTGATTTGGGATTTTTCTTGTGTTGTGTTTTTACTTTATTTCTATTTGTGTGCTACATAAATACTTTTCATATTGCCTCTAAGTTAAGCCAGACTGCTTTTTGTACCAAGCTGCCCAGAGTTAAACACAGGTTAATTTAGTGGCTTTTTGTGCTTCTCTCTGCTAGGGATTATGTCTGTTACTAGACCAGGGCTCACACCCCAGTCAACCAACAACCCAAGTTCTCACAACAGCTATATTGGTCTTGAGAGTGTTCCCTGACTAGCTGTATATCTACACATTTAATTCCTCAATCGCATCTAGCAATTCTTGATGTGAAGAGAGGCACTAAAATGATGTTATTTATGTCTGCCAAGACTACATTGAACTGGGTGTGTAAAATTATGTGATTTAGCATGGTCTGGTGCAAATGTAACACAATATTGACTGCACACACACTACTGGTGATGACAACTGGGATAAGAAAGGTCCCCATGGAACAGAAATGTAGCACCGTTCAACACCGTCACTGCTCGTGGTCTAGTTCAGTAAACATTATGGGGCATATTCTCAAGGACTCATCGCCGATTTAGCGGCACTTTACCGCCACGCTATTCACAAGCCTGCGCTAACAGCCGACATCGTCAGTTTACCTGCGATAGCTGCCGCTAAAAACATCGCCAAGGCTGACAGCGACAACTAACGCTAATCATATGCAGAGTAGGCATTCCCGTGCAAAAACTCACAATAACACCACTTCGCGATATTCTCAACGACCAGCCAGATTGGCGATGTGGTCCAAAAACAGGCGATAAGGCACGGTAGCAGCAGGGACTTAAGACCTGCTTTTTTCTGGTCTTAAGTAGGATGAAAACTTGCAGTATAAAGGGAGCCCAGCCTAGAGCCACATCTGAAGACCAACAGATGCCATGGAGCTACTAATCATGCAGTTTGGAGACCCAAGAGGGCCACAACACCCACCGCCACCACCCCCAGGACCACCCCCAGGACCCTCCCCCCCCCAGACTACCACCGAGGCAGCGCAGAACAAGACAGCAGACCTTCCGAAAACGCACCACCCTCAGAGACTTAACGCCAGAGGATGTCATTGCCCACTACAGGCTCAAAAGGACAACCATCATCTGCATGCTGACCCACATTGCACACAGGCAGACGGTACCAACACATCGGACAACCAACATGCCTCCGCAGACAAAGCTGCTGGCTGTGCTGCACTTGTTGGCCTCTGGTACCTTCCAACCAACAACTGCCAGAGTTGGAGGAGTCCCACAGCCAGCCCTATCAAAGTGCCTCACAACTGTCTTGGATGCCATCATCAGCTTCATACCCCAGCACCTTCACTTCCCCCATACTGCGCAGGAACAGCTGGAGACCAAGCAAGGCTTCTACGCCAAAGCTGGCTTCCCGCACGTGTTGGGGGCAATTGACTGCACACATGTCCTACTTGTGCCCCCTGCCGACACTGCACACAATTACCGCAACAGAAAGAACACGCATTCCATCAATGTACAGGCAATAGTGGACCACTGGGGACTGTTCACCAATGTCCTCGCCAACTTCCCAGGCAGTGTGCATGATTCCTACATCTTCCGACAGTCCATCATCAACCAGCGCTTTCAGGATGTCACCTATGGAAATGCACTTCTCCTCTGTAAGTACCAAGGGAACACACCACACACCTCAACTCCACAATCATACAACTCACAACTGTGGGAATGCACACGTAAGAAAATCACATACAACATGCCAACCAACATGCCCACCTACCAGACACAACAACACAAGTAACTGTGGCAACAGGGGCCAGACATGTAGACAAACCATCCACAAAGGCATAGCCCCTCTGCCACACAATCGCAGAATGTGGGGAGAGGTGGGAACCAAGAATGTGCGGAGGAGGCAATGGACCCATGAATAAGAATGTACACAATGCCAAGTGTGGCGGTGATGTGCTGGACAGTCTTGAGTATGCAGAGCACAGACATGTACATGTGGACATATACTGCTGGTGTTTGTAGTGTTGTGGACAGTGGACGCAACCATGTTAGCTCAGGCAGTGGGGAAGACCTTGGACATGTAGCTATGTCGCCCCCCCTGTAAGTGTAGTGTGCTGGGCCGGCGTACACCAGTCCAGTGTAGGAGTGTGAATAAATAGCCCGGGGCTCTGGGTGTGGTTCAGTTCTGGGCTCTGGGCGTTGTTCAGTTCTGGGCTGGCCACAAACGTAAATATGGCGTGTGTCTCTGTTGTAGTGTCGGCGCCACCCGGCCCTTAATCAACATTGTTGCAATGTAGCATGCACCCGGAGGGCGGGCTTGCCCGAATGGATAAATAAAGGAGCGCAAGACCGCTCGGGGTCTTGGCTCATACATGCCAACTGTTGTGTGTGTATCTTCATTGCCGCAGCATAAGCCAAAGGCCTAGCCTCAATCGCAGCGCGAGTTTAGCCAGGCCTGAACTCCACATCTGTGTCTGTCCTATCCTTACCATAGGCTTACACACAAGCGGCAGCAGTTGTGTCCTCTGTTCTGTTGTGAAAGTGTTGCAGTTTGTACCACATTGTTGTCAATGTTGATGTGCTCTGATTCTTATGTGTGTGTGCTTCATTGTGGGAGAGTCGCCCCTGCAGCTCTGATTTTGCTGGCCCTTATCCCTTTCAGGCGGTGTGCCTTTCACTTCCGTGCTTATACAGTGCTGAGATGTTGCAGACTTGGATAAATTGGGCTGTTGGTGGGTGCTGGGACTCTTGGGCATGGTTTGTCCGCAGATGTCTTGTTGACGTCAGGGGTTGTAGCAAGCCTGCCGCTGCTTATCGCTGATATTTTTATCGCTGTTAGGCCCATCGCCACTTTCTTCATGTTCGGGTTTCCTTTCTTATCGGCGTCGCAGTAATTTTAACGCGGACATTTTACGCGTTATCGGGGAACTATCACCTGTTGCCGGTGTGTTGAGAATACGCCGTTAACACGGCGTTAATTTCCCACGATAGACGGCGTTATGTAAAATTGCGTTAACCTAGGTTGGCGATAATTATCGCCCTTTCTTGAGAATATCCCCCTATGCCTAAAACCAGCAGCCTCAAATCAAAAGGAATTCCATTAAAATGTATTGGAAAGTCTCATCCAAGTCGTTGATGTTTACTCGGCCCTATTTTGCCCCTCACACCAAGTGTTTGCTGATGTCTGCCATCTCTTTGTTGGCATGGGCCAAGAGCTGCTCTTGTTTTGATAAATGTATATTTGCCTCTAATTATTGTGGTGCATATCAAGGGTCAGACTACACATGGTCCTCGAGGGTGCAAAAGGCATGTACACTTGCTTTGTGCACTCCAGGGCACTAGTGTATTACAAAAGGGGCGGCAGACGCTTGTGCACCCTTTCTGTAATAATGATAACACTTCATAGGGTAATCCCTCCTCTTCAGGAGTGCGTGGCCCCATGCAAATGAGGGAATCACTTTGCCTCTGCGCACTCTATCATGGTCATGGACACAGAAACAAACTGTCATTGTGACTCTTTAAGCCAAACCTCTGGAGGGGCAAAGGATGTCCCACGAACAGCCTAGACACCCCCCTGTAGGTAGGTGCAGTGACTCAAGCGACCTGCAAGGGGAGCTCTTTCTACTCTTTAAAGTGCAGGCTGCACACTGCCTTCCACCCGCACTGTGAAACATGGAGCAGATTGTAAATAGCCGCTCCTTATTTCACTGACTGCAGTTACCCCATGGAAAGCACAGGTTTGCAGCTGCCCTGAGGACAGCTCTTTCATTGGAATTGGGTGCACTGTCCCTGTGTGTGCACAGCGCACCCACTTAAGGGTGCGTTCTGATGCTGGAGAGTGCGCCCGATCTATATGATGGACCCAGAGTTAGAATGAAAAAATCACCTATTATGATCCACTTTACAGAATATGATGCAATGTGGATTGCCACCATTATCAGTGCATTTATTTCAATGTTCGCCAAAACTAAAGATCAAGAGTATGGTAATGAAACCACAGGGGTCATCTATAACATTCGGCCTCCACATATTTTGTTTAGCCTAAAAGGCAATTCTTTCATTTCTAGTATTTATTCAATACTTCAATTGTTTTAAATTTTACTTCTTACTTTCGCAGAAGCCAATCATGACTCCTACAACGTGTTCAGAAAATGTTACAAGTGCCAGCAAATTCCTTCTTCTGGGACTTCACGTCATTCCAGAGCTGAAGCCCCTCCTTTTCCTGCTGTTCGTCACCATCTATGTGTTCACTATTATTGGTAATAGCCTCATTGTTGCCACGGTATCTGTTAGCAAACGCCTCCAGTCTCCTATGTTCTTTTTTCTGGGCAATTTCTCTTTTCTGGAAATCTGGTACTCCACAAGCACAGCTCCCAGCATGCTCTCGGGCTTACTGACAAACAGCAGTTCAATTTCCTTTGCCGGTTGCCTCATGCAGTTCTACTTCTTTGTTTCCTTGTTGACTAGTGAGTGCTTCCTTCTGATGGTCATGGCTTACGACAGGTACACCGCCATATGTTTCCCCCTGCATTATAGCACTCTCATGGACCGGGCAATTTGTGTTAAGCTACTTGCTGGTGCTTGGGTTGGGGGGTTTACACCCCCATTTGTGACAGTAATCCTACTGCAGAGATTACGATTCTCAGGTGAAAAAGTTATAGACCACTTTTTTTGTGAATTTGCTCCTCTTCTGAAAACAGCCTGTTCGGAAACCTCTTACATAGAAGTGTACGTTTTTATCATGTCTTTTCTGATTTTATCAGTCCCTTTTATGCTAATCATCTTGTCTTATGTTTACATCATGTCGGCCATCTTGAAAATCCCATCAGCCACTGGGAGGAACAAAGCATTCTCCACCTGCAGCTCCCACCTTGCTGTGGTCAGTACATATTTTGGCCCACTGATTGCAATCTATGCCACGCCAAAAACTGAAACCTCCCTTAACTTAAGCAAAGCCTTGTCCCTCCTCTACTCGGTTGCGACGCCGCTGCTCAATCCCATCATATACACTCTGCGGAACAAGGAAATAAGGGAGACCTGGATGAAGGCACTGCACAAGATATCCTAATGTACAGAATCCAAGCAAACTCTGTTAACTGTCTGTTAACAGGGATGTAATGCAGCTAGTTATTCATATATTTGTTTGAGTTTTTCATTTACCATAGCCTTTGCCTTTTCAGATGCCACAATGCGTCACACGTGAAACATTCTATTACACACCTTATATTCTTGTTTTTTTACATTATTATTTTTCTAACCATAGTTATGTACATTTTTATTCTCACATTCTCTTTGGTTCCCTTTTCATATTCCCTACTTTGTTGAACATGTTTTATCAATCATTTTTCTGTGCCCCCTGTTAAGTACAGTTTCTATCTATTCAATATATTGTATCATACAGTAGTTATATTAAATTTCACACACAGTTATCATTCAGTAGCTATTACGGCTATATGTAGCTCTGCTGTTTCTGTCATACAAGTCATAGACAGTGGCCATTCTCAAGGTGGACATGTTGCCCAGTCATTCAATTCCTGAAGGGTTGTACAAGTGGTCTGGCTAAGTTTCATTTCATCTCAATGGGTTGTGATGCCCACTCATAATGGAGGACTTATAATAGATTTAATGTTCTCTAACTTTGATCTGTCGTTGTCGCACCCCAATCCTTTAGTCTGGACAGATCCCTTTTGGATCCAATTTAACTGGTATACCTCACGTCCGGACCAACAGGACGATGTTACAAGGCTAATTACACACAAAAGGAAAACCTTCCATATGATTCAGTTTATCGCAATCTGAGCTTGGAAAACCCTAGGGGTTTATTGATACTTCCCTCACTCACTAGCGCTACATCATAGGGCCGCTTCTACACCCTACTGCAGGCCAACATACAGGTTGAAGCGCACAAATGATGTTTTCATATTTTTGGAAAAACACTAGCGATCCACTTTGCAGAGGCAGTAATAAAATAAAACTATCTAGGAGGGTACTCTCTCTATTTCACTTTTCCTGGGTCCTTCCTGTAAAAACTGTGTATCGGGTGTACTTAGGGAAATAACGTCCCTTCCACTCTGCTTTTATCGACATGTTTCTGCCAAAATCCTCTGCCCCCTAGGGGTCATTGGCATTTCTCAGGATATAGATCCCATTTTCTAACCTCCCAAGAATATTCTCTAAGTGAGGATTTTTGTGTTTACTATACTTGCCCAATGTAGTAACACTGCAGGAAATTCCCAAGTTTCAGATATACATTTCAAAACTCCGGGTGAGAGTGGGACGTCGTCCTGTAGTCACACTTACTCCAAGGAGCAATAGTCCCCATTTGGTCCTCTCTTCACCCTTTGGCGGTTGTTACAAGGCCCCAATCTCATTCTTTCTCTCAAATTACTGGTGACAAATTGCAGGCGGCTTTGGAAGTTACTATTCCACCCCTCTCAGGTTCCATTGATTCCTCCATGAAGGAATATGATCACTGGTTGCGTACTTTGGTGGAGAAACTTGCCCCTCGCCCCTCTCCCCACTCACGCTTCCAGTAGAAAAAAGATCTCTAACCCCTGGTTCTCTGATACTCTTACACAAGAGAAAAAGCTATGTAAAAAGGCAGAGTGGGCAAGGAGAAAAAATTATAGCCTTGAGTTAAAAATATGATACAAAATAGCTTGAAAAAATATGTGACCTTGATAAATCTCACAAAGAGAAAGTATTTTGAGAGTTGTATAGAAAAAGCAGCAAACAAACCCAGAGAAATCGTTAAGATTCTGAAGGATTTTAGAAATCCTGTGGCTATTATCCATCGGTGGACTGGTGTGAGCAACTCACACTATTCTTCCACAACAAAGTCCAAGCAATACAGAACAGTCTTCCTGTAATTTCTATCTCGGATTTGACTCTTGGTTGCACAGGTCAGATGGCTACACCGGTTTCCTGTGGCCTCTCGGAGTTCAATTGCTATCTCCCTAGAACACTCTAGGACAGCGATTTTAAACCTTAAATCAGGCCCTCCTAATGATCCTTCTCCTCCTACCATTTTTGTGATAGGCGTGGACATTATTAACCCCATTCTGAATGCGGTGTTGAATAAGTCCCTTGTCACAGCTACGGTTCCTTCATGTTGGAAGAGAGCAAAAATCGTTCCCCTCCTAGAAAAGCCTAGTGAGGATCCAAATGTCCCAGGCCATTATAGGTCAATTTCCTTTCTTCCAAAGAAATAGTTGAAAAATTTGTCAATTGACAGCTCTCGATTATCTAGAGGCTAATAGACTTCTTTATCCGAGCCAGTCAGGTTTTCGGCCTAAGCATAACATTGAGACTGCCTTGGTGGATGTCTCATAATGTATAGGATGTGCCATTGATGCGGGCAGCAGGGCAGTCCTGGTATTGTTGGATCTGTCTGCAGCATTCGGCACAGTACCACCTGAAAGGCTGCTAGTACACTTTGGTGAGATTGGCATTAGAGATAATGCCTGGCTTAGGTCCTTTCATGATGCAGTTTTACAACTCTTCCCAATCTTATCCCACCCCAACCTGCCCAAGACAAACAAGGGTATGAGCTTGAGGCCTGGCTGGAATGCAAATGCTGAGAAAAGATGTGTATCAAGGTGCCCCTTTATGGGGCCCATTGGGTATGGCATTGCCCACCCAAAGTAGAGCACGGCCCAATGATGAAGCATGCCATGTTGGTGAGTGAGGGTCAGTGTACCCTGAAGGGGATATCCCTTTCGGCCTGCGTGGCGGACTTGCAGAATCTTGCTTAGTCGGACTATGCCTTTTGCAGACCTTCACTCTATTTAACTTATGCTATTACCACGCCTGCCTGTTGACCACCAGAGCCTACTGTCATTGTGCAGGGCCAGCATGTCATAGGACCATGTACTAGGTCAAGCCTCTAGTGCAGGGGCAGAATGTTTGTGGAAGAAAAGTGGAAATGTTATAAGCATAAAGTTCACAATTGAACTTAAAACCGTGCACATGTTATCTTTAGTAAACGCTTGGCCAGTGATGAGTTAACATGGCAAACTCCGGCACCACTGCTCGGGACGGTGTATGTTCCGCTATCAAGCACACCCGACTGCCTTAAATGAAATCTGCACATGGCATGAAGAGAAGCAAGGATGTGACAATACTCTTCCTGATTCCATGCTCCGAATAAAAAAGGAAAGAAGGAACCCTGGAGCATGATTCCAATGAACTGCACTGCTCACTGAAATGACTCGCTGACTCTATACAAGTAGGTGCAGCCAGTAAACGTGCCAGAAAACGGAATCATTCCTAAAGATAGGGTGAAAAAAAAGACCACAATATGTAATCAAGTACAAATGAGGCTAAAAGTATTAATTTTCAATGCACTTTACAAAGCAAAACTATATTTACATAAAGTGTCATGGATGATACATGGGTCACCCATGGTGCATGGCAAGTCAGTTCTAAAACACTACACTAAATCATTGTCCTGAAGAAGGGCCCTGAGCAAAGGGGAAGGTGCCACCCTCTCTCCCAGGGAAAGTTGGGAGGAGGAAGAGGCAAGAATGAAATGACAAGATGGCCACATGGCTGTTATGCTTGAGTCACCTCTTCTTGACCCTGCCAGAGTAATTGCTCTGAGGAATGTGCGCTCTCCGAACACAAAATCCAGGACACATCTCATGATCCTGTTAGTGGCTGGCAGGATTCCAGGAATTTCAGGGCCAGTCAGGTAGGCGCAGGAGGCCTGCCTCTGCTGGGGTTTCTGAGGCAGTCTTGGCCTATGGTACATTCCCCCAGGATGAGCAGGCGTGCTGCCATGCTATTGCTGATTCATTAACACCCCTCCGTCACAGGATGACCAGGACAGAGAGGGGCAATCCCTGAAGAAGAGAGAAGCCCCCCCACCCCTACTAGTACTATGAGAGATGGCAAGGCAGATGTGGCACCCGGGCAGTAACAATCCACAAAAAGGTCCAAGAAGGCTGGACATTCCAATTCATTGGCACAGAAGGCACCACCCCCTCAGTTAGGGGGAGTGCAGATGGGTGAGCATGGACTCACAGATGTGGCCAGAGAAGTGCAGAATGGGGATTGGGCCATAGAACACCACAGATAAGTTCAGGATGTAGGCAGTTAGCTTGAGACATGGAAAAGCTGATGTAAGGCACTCCTGTTGCAAGGGAACTCCCAGGAGTTGTGCTAGATAGCAATACAATGGTCAAGAATTGTGGAATGAAAGACACAGGTTCAAGGGCAAACACTCTCAATGTGAGCAGTGAAGACAGCCGGCATGAGGCAGCTGGTTCGCAGAAGCAACAGAAGCAACAGAGGACTGCCTGCCTCAAACATATAGCCAGCACAAGAGATACAGGACTCTGATCTGGATAACAAAGGTAGTGTGGGTATACAAGGGGCTAGAGACAAAAAAAAATGATGTGGTCAGCAGTTGTGGTTGTGCATAGTACAATTAACAAGGAGAATGAGGATATGGGCAGCAGCACAGCCTGGCAAGGGGGCAGGTTTGGTGACATGGAACAGTTTTTAGGATGCCATATGGGTTAACAGATGGGGAGATGGTAGGCAGACAACCCTAAATCATTTAAAGGCAGAGAGGGGCTCAGACAGGATGTTAGAAATTGGGTTAATGATTGACTGCAGTCTGAGCCCTGGTCAATCAGAAAACACAATCCTTGTCAGGGTAAGAGGCAGTCAACCTTAAATTAACCTATGCTCACCCTTTGGTATCTTGCCATAGAGCAGTCAGGCTTAACTTTAGAAGCAATATGTAAAGTATTTGTGAAAAGCTTCACACATTAAAAAAGTGAAAACACCACACTAAAGGATTCCACAGCAGGTTAGAAAACTAGAGCTTAATTTAATAAATAAAACAAGAGCAAAGCTACAAAAATCCATAAAGTGGAACTTGAGTTATGCATTTTTAAAGAATAAAGTTTACAATTACGCTTAGAAACAAGAAGCGCCAACTGGGGATATCTGGTCGCACTGGACTGGGACAAAGAGAAATGTTCAGGCCGACTGCAATGGATAGCGGGCCGGCTACAGGGACCCAGTTAGGCCCGCTAAACCAAAGTATCTTAAAATCTAGTTGCGGAGCGTTTGCATGGATCTGCACTGATGTTGAGCTGTGCAGTAGAGGCATTGCGTCAGTTCCGAGATGTAATGAAGCTGCAGTGCTAGGTTGTAATGTGTCACCATCGAGGATCCTGTTGACAGGGCTTGTGATGTAAAGGCCGGTGTCAAGGATAAAAGGAGCAGTGGAGACAATGCATCAGTTTCTTTGACCAGTGAAGGTGCCACGTGGAGTTTCGGCTCCGTCATTGAGGCAGCCGTCGACGAGGGATGCGATTACTTTGCTCTGGGAAAAGCATCATGCAGTAGCGGTTCCGAAAGCGATGCATCGGTCCCAAGATACAGGATGCAGGATGCAGTGGCAATGCAAGTCTTTTGCAATGAGTCCAATCCCCGCAAAAGCAGCAATGTGTCGGTTCTGCTCAAAGATGCTCCACTCAGCCGAGGACATGCATCAGTTCTTCTCAGAGATGCATAACTCAGCTAAGGATGCATCATATCTGCAGGAGAAACACATTAGGCCCATTTCCAAGGGTACAGGACTTGTGTTGCACCATTTGGCAGGGCAGACTCACAGATGGTAGAATCCAGGTGAAGGAGACAGTAGATTTGAAGTATTTTATGTTCCTGAGATTTCAGATCAGGAGGCCAGCCAACTAGCTATTGGAGTCACCCTTGGTTCAAGTGATGCAGGTCGAATCTCCTCACCTAGACAAGAGGGCAGCAGGCATCAGGTCAGCACAGCAAGGCATTAGTTCAGCAAAACAGCAGTCTAACAAAGTGGCAGTCCTTACATCAGCACAGAAGTCCTTCTTCTAGGTCCAGAAATGTACTGAAGTGGTGGTGTTAGAGGTCAAGCACTTATACCCATCTGTGCCTTTGAAGTGGGGGAGACTTCAAAGACAGGCTTTTAAAATGCCCAGAGTTACTGTTCTCCCTGCCCTGGCTCCATACTCACTGCAGAGGGTTATGCAGCCCTGTGTGTATGGAAAGAACACAGCATTTTCAGGTAGAAGTGAGGCTGTGCCCAGCTCCTCCCTCCCATATGCCATGGCCTGGCAGTTCGGTCTGGACTGTTCCCATGGGGCACAGGGTCAAGACTGATTTGCATATGGCTGGGTCCAAACTGGGGTGGCGTAGTGGGCAAAAGAACGATGGATTTAACCCAGATCTTTTGACTGGGGGAGAATGTTTGCATTGTCAGCATTCCGTCCATCATTTGTTTGCTGTAACACTTTTTGCCCTAAGTGGGATGGGTATGCCCAGACGTGGGTCCCTTGCTCACTGTGCCACTGGATTCAAGCTAGCCTGGCTGAAGAAGGGTGACATACCCTGAAACCGGTCCCAGGATGCTTGTTTCCGGTCCAGGGAGGACCTGGCCTGGCAGTTCGGTCTGGACTGTTCCCATGGGGCACAGGGTCAAGACTGATTTGCATATGGCTGGGTCCAAACTGGGGTGGCGTAGTGGGCAAAAGAACAATGGATTTAACCCAGATCTTTTGACTGGGGGAGAATGTTTGCATTGTCAGCATTCCGTCCATCATTTGTTTGCTGTAACACTTTTCGCCCTAAGTGGGATGGGTATGCCCAGACATGGGTCCCTTGCTCACTGTGCCACTGGATTCAAGCTAGCCTGGCTGAAGAAGGGTGACATACCCTGAAACCGGTCCCAGGATGCTTGTTTCTGGTCCAGGGAGGACCTGGCCTGGCAGTTCGGTCTGGACTGTTCCCATGGGGCACAGGGTCAAGACTGATTTGCATATGGCTGGGTCCAAACTGGGGTGGCTTAGTGGGCAAAAGAACGATGGATTTAACCCAGATCTTTTGACTGGGGGAGAATGTGTGCATTGTCAGCATTCCGTCCATCATTTGTTTGCTGTAACACTTTTCGCCCTAAGTGGGATGGGTATGCCCAGACGTGGGTCCCTTGCTCACTGTGCCACTGGATTCAAGCTAGCCTGGCTGAAGAAGGGTGACATACCCTGAAACCGGTCCCAGGATGCTTGTTTCCGGTCCAGGGAGGACCTGGCCTGGCAGTGCGGTCTGGACTGTTCCCATGGGGCACAGGGTCAAGACTGATTTGCATATGGCTGGGTCCAAACTGGGGAGGCGTAGTGGGCAAAAGAACGATGGATTTAACCCAGATCTTTTGACTGGGGGAGAATGTTTGCATTGTCAGCATTCCGTCCATCATTTGTTTGCTGTAACAATTTTCGCTCTAAGTGGGATGGGTATGCCCAGACGTGGGTCCCTTGCTCACTGTGCCACTTGATTCAAGCTAGCCTGGCTGAAGAAGGGTGACATACCCTGAAACCGGTCCCAGGATGCTTGTTACCGGTCCAGGGAGGACCTGGCCTGGCAGTTCGGTCGTGATTGTTCCCATGGGGCACAGGGTCAAGACTGACTTGCATATGGCTGGGTCCAAACTGGGGTGGCGTAGTGGGCAAAAGAACGATGGATTTAACCCAGATCTTTTGACTGGGGGAGAATGTTTGCATTGTCAGCATTCCGTCCATCATTTGTTTGCTGTAACACTTTTTGCCCTAAGTGGGATGGGTATGCCCAGACGTGGGTCCCTTGCTCACTGTGTCACTGGATTCAAGCTAGCCTGGCTGAAGAAGGGTGACATACCCTGAAACCGGTCCCAGGATGCTTGTTTCTGGTCCAGGGAGAACCTGGCCTGGCAGTTCGGTCTGGACTGTTCCCATGGGGCACAGGGTCAAGACTGATTTGCATATGGCTGGGTCCAAACTGGGGTGGCGTAGTGGGCAAAAGAACGATGGATTTAACCCAGATCTTTTGACTGGGGGAGAATGTTTGCATTGTCAGCATTTCGTCCATCATTTGTTTGCTGTAACACTTTTCGCCCTAAGTAGGATGGGTATGCCCAGACGTGGGTCCCTTGCTCACTGTGCCACTGGATTCAAGCTAGCCTGGCTGAAGAAGGGTGACATACCCTGAAACCGGTCCCAGGATGCTTGTTTCGGTCCAGGGAGGACCTGGCCTGGCAGTTCGGTCTGGACTGTTCCCATGGGGCACAGGGTCAAGACTGATTTGCATATGGCTGGGTCCAAACTGGGGTGGCGTAGTGGGCAAAAGAACGATGGATTTAACCCAGATCTTTTGACTGAGGGAGAATGTTTGCATTGTCAGCATTCCGTCCATCATTTGTTTGCTGTAGCACTTTTCACCCTAAGTGGGATGGGTATGCCCAGACGTAGGTCCCTTGCTCACTGTGCCACTGGATTCAAGCTAGCCTGGCTGAAGAAGGGTGACATACCCTGAAACCGGTCCCAGGAAGCTTGTTTCCGGTCCAGGGAGGACCTGGCCTGGCAGTTCGGTCTGGACTGTTGCCATAGGGCACAGGGTCAAGACTGATTTGCATATGGCTGGATCCAAACTGGGGTGGCGTAGTGGGCAAAAGAACGATGGATTTAACCCAGATCTTTTGACTGGGGGAGAATGTTTGCATTGTCAGCATTCCGTCCATCATTTGTTTGCTGTAACACTTTTCGCCCTCCCATAATGCCAGGAAGGCCCATCAGGTGACACCTAAGCTCCCCTTGTGTGTGGCTGTCTAGGAGGAGTACACAAAGCCTAACTGTCAACTAAGTCACACTGAGACCCCTGACCTTGACTGGTAGGTCGCTCCCCCACCACACAGCTCCGTCTGTGTGCCCTGCTGCCCTGCTGCTGCCCCTGATTGTGCTCGTTTTTCCTTTCTGTGCCCCCTTGCTGCCCCTTATTGTGCTCGTTTTTTTTTCCTTTCTGTGCCCCCTTGCTGCCCCTGATTGTGCTCGTTTTTCCTTTCTGTGCCCCCCTTGCTGCCCCTGATTGTGCTCGCTTTTCCTTTCTGTGCCCCCTTGCTGCCCCTGATTGTGCTCGTTTCTCCTTTCTGTGCCCCCCTTGCTGCCCCTGATTGTGCTCGTTTTTCCTTTCTGTGCCCCCTTGCTGCCCCTGATTGTGCTCGGTTTTTTTCCTTTCTGTGCCCCCTTGCTGCCCCTGATTGTGCTCGTTTTTCCTTTCTGTGCCCCCTTGCTGCCCCTGATTGTACTCGTTTTTCCTTTCTGTGCCCCCTTGCTGCCCCTGATTGTGCTCGTTTCTCCTTTCTGTGCCCCCCTTGCTGCCCCTGATTGTGCTCGTTTTTCCTTTCTGTGCCCCCTTGCTGCCCCTGATTGTGCTCGTTTTTCCTTTCTGTGCCCCCCTTGCTGCCCCTGATTGTGCTCGTTTTTCCTTTCTGTGCCCCCTTGCTGCCCCTGATTGTGCTCGTTTTTCCTTTCTGTGCCCCCCTTGCTGCCCCTGATTGTGTTCGTTTTTCCTTTCTGTGCCCCCTTGCTGCCCCTGATTGTGCTCGTTTTTTTCCCTTTCTGTGCCCCCTTGATGCCCTGATTGTGCTCGTTTTCCCTTCTGTGCCTGTTTCCCGCCGCTGCGCCCTGCGGCCCCGCCCCCTCACTGCCCATTTGCTGCCCCATTCCCTGCTCCTCCCTCCCACCTCCCCATTTATGGCGGCCGCTGTGCGGGCGCGCCTAAGGCAAGCCCGTCTGCGCCCGTCCGTGCCGTGACCGCGCCCAGCGCCAGACCCCTGGTCCGGGCATCCCCGCGCCCGCCACATCAACAGACGCCGATACGACGCCAGCACCCTCCACGCACTCAACCCCGGAAAAGATCACGCCTGCTACCAGGCCACCCCGAAGCGCACCCAAGGGCCCTTCACCTGCCGGAACTGCAGCTTCGCCAGCACCCGCCCCGCCAAACCACCGCCCAGGAAAGAACCCAACTACCTCAGATGCATCCTCCTCAACACCCGCTCCGCCCGCAAACACGCCATCGAACTCTGGGACCTTCTCGACTCAACCTCCCCAGACGTCGCATTCCTGACGGAGACCTGGCTGAATCCCGCTTCAGCCCCCGACATCGCCATTGCCATCCCGGACGGATACAAGATCACCCGCAGGGACCGCACCAACGGAGTCGGAGGAGGCATCGCCATCGTCCACAGGAACACCCTCAGAGTCTCAACCAACACCGACGACACCCTCAGCACCGCCGAACACATGCACTTCCAGATCCACACCGATCCCAACACCACCCTCAGAGGAACCCTCATCTACAGACCCCCGGACCCCGACCACAGTTCAGCGATTCCATCGCTGACTTCGTCAGCACACACGCCATCGCCTCCACGGACTACATCCTCCTCGGGGACCTGAACTTCCACCTCGAGAACAACAAGGACACCAACTCCACCACCCTGATCGACAACCTCGCCACCCTCGGACTCAGACAGCTCGTGACTACACCCACCCACGCCGCCGGCCACACGCTAGACTCCATCTTTTCCGCAAGCCCACACGTCTCCTTCAACCACACCTCTGAACCCCACTGGACTGACAACCACTGCATCCACTTCACCTACAGGAAGCCCACCACGCACCACCGCACCGAACAAATGCCTCGCCGCTGCTGGAGCAGAGTCACGGAAGACCAGCTAACCACAACCCTCGCCCTGAGCCCACCCGCCAAACCCTCCGACCCCGACACCGCCGCCCGCAACCTCAGACAGTGGATCGACGACTGCGCCAACACCCTCGCCCCGCTCAAGAATCCGCCCAACAGCCACACCAGCA
Source organism: Calotriton arnoldi (assembly GCA_963921515.1). Taxonomy (NCBI): domain Eukaryota; kingdom Metazoa; phylum Chordata; class Amphibia; order Caudata; family Salamandridae; genus Calotriton; species Calotriton arnoldi. The sequence continues at coordinate 58,048 of CAWUFW010022837.1, read as the reverse complement.
AGAAAGCCACCTGGTTCACCGAAGACCTCCAGGCCTCCAAACGAACATGCCGAAAACTGGAGAAGATCTGGCTCCACGAACGGACAGCGGACAGCTACGCCGCCCACAAGAGCGCCACCTGCAGTCACCATCACCTCATCAGATCCGCCAAAAGGGCCTCACTCAAAGACCGCCTAGACAACAACGCACACAACAGCAAAGAGCTCTTCAACATCGTGAAGGAACTCTCCAACCCCAGCTCCAACACCAACGACATCCAGCCGTCGCGAGACCTGTGCGACTCACTGGCCACCTTCTTCCACCGCAAAATCGCCGACATCCACGACAGCTTCAACACCACGACCGCCCCGGCAACCACCGAGACCACTGCCCCCACAACCACCAACCGCCTGCTCTCCTGGACCAACATCAACGACGAGGACACCAGCGAGATCATGAACACCATCCACTCTGGTTCACCGCTAGACCCGTGCCCTCACCACATCTTCAACAAAGCCAGTACAGCCATCGCGCCCCATCTCCGGAAAATAATCAACATCTCCTTCGAGACAGCAACCTTCCCGGAAAGCTGGAAGCACGCCGAGATCACCGCCTTACTCAAGAAACCCAAGGCAGACCCCAAGGATCTCAAGAACTTCCGACCCATCTCTCTGCTCCCGTTCCCCGCGAAGGTCACCGAGAAAATCGTCAACAAACAACTGACCAGCTACCTCGAGGAGAACAACATCCTGGACCCTTCCCAGTCCGGCTTCCGCAGCAACCACAGCACCGAAACCGCCCTCATCGCCGCCACCGATGACATCAGGACCCTGCTAGACAACGGAGAAACAGCAGCCCTCATCCTCCTGGACCTATCAGCCGCCTTCGACACGGTCTGCCACCACACACTACGAACACGCCTTCACGACGCCGGGATCCAAGAGAAGGCCCTGGACTGGACCACATCCTTCCTTTCCGGCAGAACACAAAGCGTCCGCCTTGCCCCCTTCCGATCCAAGGCCACCAAGATCATCTGTGGCGTACCCCAAGGCTCCTCCCTCAGCCCAACGCTGTTCAACATCTACATGGCACCCCTCGCCCACGTCGCCCGACAGCACAACCTCAACATCATCTCCTACGCCGACGACACCCAGCTGATCCTCTCCCTCACCAAAGACCCTCACACCGCCAAAACCCACCTCCACGAAGGAATGAAGGCCGTCGCCGAATGGATGAGGACCAGCCGCCTGAAGCTGAACTCGGACAAGATGGAGGTCCTCATCCTTGGTTCCAACCCTTCAGCCTGGGACGACTCCTGGTGGCCAACATCACTGGGAACAGCCCCGCCACCCACCGACCACGTACGCAACCTAGGGGTCATCCTCGACCCCACCCTCTCCATGACTAAGCAGGTCAACGCCGTTTCCTCATCCTGCTTCAACATCCTCCGAATGCTCCGCAGGATCTTCAAGTGGATCCCCACCGAAACAAGAAAAACAGTCACCCAGGCCCTCGTCACCAGCAGGCTGGACTACGGAAACGCCCTCTACGCAGGAACGACGGCTAAGCTCCTGAGACGGCTGCAACGCATCCAGAACGCCTCTGCACGTCTTATCCTCGACATCCCCAGACGCAGCCACATCACACCCCACCTGAGAGACCTGCACTGGCTCCCTGTCAACAAGAGGATAACCTTCAAGCTCCTCACCCACGCACACAAAGCACTCCACAACTCCGGACCAGCCTACCTCAACAGACGACTCAGCTTCTACACCCCCACCCGCCAGCTCCGCTCGACCAGCCTCGCCCTCGCCACAGTCCCCCGCATCCGGAAAATGACCGCCGGCGGCAGATCCTTCTCCCACCTCGCCGCCAAGACCTGGAACACCCTCCCCACCAACCACCGACAGACCCAAGACCTACTGGCCTTCAGAAGACTCCTCAAGACCTGGCTCTTCGATCAGTAGCAGCACCACCCCCCTCTTCCCCCAGCGCCTTGAGACCCTCGCGGGTATGTAGTGCGCTTTATAAGTGACATGATTGATTGATTGATTGACAGATACAGGAAGCAGGCACCAAAAGTATAAAGTAAGAAAACACCAGCTTTCTTAAAGTGGTATTTTTTTTAATGCAATTTAAAATCTGACTTCATCAAAAGTTCTGATTTTAAATTATGATCCCGGAGACACCAAACTTCATCAGTCATATCTTCCCATTTGGAAATGACTCTTATAACATGTAATAACGTAATCCCAATGTTATCCTATTGGAGATATAGGCCTTGCAGTAGTGAAAAATGACTTTAAGAGTTTTTCACGACCAGCACATGTAAAACTTAAAAATAAATGTCAAACTTTTTAAATCTACTTCACCCTGCCCTTAAACTGTCCAGGGCCTACCCTAGGGGTGACATAGGTATTAAAAAGGAAGGTTTGGGCCTAGCAAGAGATTAACTTTCAAGGTTGACATGCCAGTTTTGCACTTTACACACAGGCTCTGCAATGGCAGGCCTGAGACATGTTTAAAGGGCTACGGTAGTGGGTCTCACAACCAGTCCTGTGACCCACTAGTAATTTAATTCACAGTCCCTGGGCACGTGTAGTGCACTTTACTAGGGTCTCATAAGAAAATTAAAGATGCCAATTATGGATAAGGCAATTTTCCACATTTTAGGTAAGGAGCACAACCGCTTAGCACTGGTCTGCAGTGGTAAAGTGTGCAGAATTTTGAGGGCAGATAAAACAAAAACACAAAAATAGGAGGTCTGAAGGCAAACAATTCGGGGAAATGACACCAAGGATGCCAGGTCTTACATGTGTCCCCCCTTGCAGAAAGTGGGATGAGCCACCCAACCCCTTGGGACTTCTCTTCACGAAGACACAAGAAACTGGAACGACCATCAGCATTGACGTAGTCTGTTCCAGGAAGGTGTTCCACCATGAAGTCCATTCCCTGTAGAAAGAATGCCCACCTCAAAAGTTTGAGATTCTTACCCCTCAATTGCATTAGACATCGGAGGGGTTTGTGGTCTGACTGTGCCCAGAAGTGAGTACCAAACGAATATATGATGTTACAACGCAAGCCATTACAACGCATGCTTTTACAACGTGGATTTTACTACGCAGCTACCATTACATCGCATGTTTTTACAACGCATACCATTACAACGCAAAATAGTATTAATGCACTAAAACCTCCATTACAACGCAAATATTTACAGCGTATACTTGTACAACGCATACCATTACAACGCATATTTAAAAAAAAAGTATAATAAACCCCTGGGACGGGATGCAGGGAAAACAGGGGTTTTGGGTGGGGTAGTGTATTAAAACACGGGTATTGAAAATCATTAACTGAGTATTAAAATTAATACTCGAGTATTAAAATAAATACTCATACATTTTTCCTTTTTTTATTTAAAGATTTCTTACCTCTGGGACGGGATGCAGGAAAAATACAGGTTTTGGGTGGGGTAGTCTACTAAACGTAACAAAAAAACCAATGCAAAAACGATTTTCTAAAACAACAAAAAATGACAATAAACAGCAGCATAACAAATAAACCACCATTTTACTCTAACCCTAAATGAAAGTCCTACAACGCTTTCTATGAATGCACCTTGACCCGCAGGTCTCCAAAATGGCAGGCAAGAAATCTTTTTTTTTTTAAAACAACGTACATTTAGAAAACGCTAAAAATAATTACATATTTTGTCAGCATTAAAAACATTTAAAAAAAATACACAAAACATATTTTCAAATAAATTATCGTTCAACTAAAAAAAACGTATAAAAGCAGCCGACCACCATTTTGAAAACAGTGGTAAACTGACTTCCACAGAGACCACAGGCGTTTTGCCTGCCAGGAAATTCTCCAACTCAAACAGTGCCATCTACAGTTCCAAATAAGTGTGCCCATAAAATATCTATTTCAGTAAAAAGGTAAAACATATCCTTAAATTAATTAACAAATACCATTTAATTATTTTCACAGCATTTTCGAAATGTAAAAAAGACTTCATAAAAACACACTTCACGACACAGTCATTCAATATATAAACAATGTAAGTAAAACAACCTTTTTAAATTTTTTATAAATTAAAAATAAACCGTAAAAATTTACATTTTTAAAAGACTGAACAAATCTAAAAGCCAAACTTCAAACTTTAAAAAAAAAACTCCTTATAACAAGCTATTCCTTGCTGTGTTTGCCAAAGGCAAAAAGCTAAATGTTGAAGTGCGCCAATTTACTATTCCTAGTTTCCCTGAGGCAAATGCTTGCCTCAGGGAAACTGCAGGATAGTGGTGGTGGCAAAATTACTATTCCTACTCAGACAGGTGCTTGCCTGAGGGAAAGTGTTGGATGGTGTTTAGGGCAGATTTACTATTCCTACTCCGACAGGTGCCTGCCTGAGGGAAGGTGCTTGATAGTTGTGTGGGCAAATTTACTATTCCTACTCCGACAGGTGCTTGCCTCAGGGAAAGTGCTTGATAATGGTGGGGGCAAAATTACTATTCCTACTCCAAATGTGCTTGCCTCAGGAAAAGTGTTGGATGGTGGTGGGGAAAATTTACTATTCCTACTCCGACAGGTGCTTGCCTCAGGGAAAGTGCTTGATAGTAGTGGGGGCAAAATTCTACTCCAACAGATGCTTGCCTCAGGGAAAGTATGGATGGTGGTGGGGGCAAAATTACTATTCCTACTCCAACAGGTGCTTGCCTCAGGGAAAGTGTTGGATGGTGGTGGGGCAAATTTACTATTCCTACTCCGACATGCGCTTGCCTCAGGGAGAGTGTTAGATGGTGGTGGGGGCATAATTACTATTCCTACTCCGACAGGTGCTTGCCTCAGGGAAAGTGTTGGATGGTGGTGGGGGCATAATTACATTTCCTACTCCGACAGGTGCTTGCCTCAGGAAAGTGCTGGATAGTGGTGGGGGCAAAATTACTATTCCTACTACGAAATGTGCTACCTCAGGGAATTGCAGGATGATATTTGTTGTTTAAAACATTGTTAATAAATCTGTAATTATCTAGTAAACTTTTTTGATGTCAACAGATAACCACAGCAAAAATAAACCTCTGAGAAAAAAACATACATTGTCTAAGAAAAGAAGCAACTAAAGACTCACAAAATTTTTAAGAAGGTAAATGAAATTGAAAAGTAAACATAAAAAACCACATTGTTTTTTGCATTCACAAAGGTGCAGATTAGCATCATCCCAATTATTCCCTGAATGCTTGGCAGCCTTGCACTATTGAAAATGCATGCGCAATTTGCGAGTACCTATTTTGTACTGGAAAATTGCGCATGCAAATTCCATTAAATCCTATGGGAAGCCTTTCCTTATTTGTGACCCGCAATTTGCGAGTCGCAAATAAGAAATGTTTTAGAATCACAATTTCAAGGGTGCAAGAGTGCCAAGCATTTAAATGCTTGACACCCTTGCATCATTTAAATAGCATATGCAATTTGCGAGTACCTATTTGGTATTGGAAAATTGTGCATGCAATTTCCATTGATTCCTATGGGAAACCATTCCTTATTTGCGATCTGCAATTTGCGAGTCGCAAATAAGGAATGTGTAAGGAATTGTAAGGCCCATTACGATACCGGGCGTAAAAAAATCCGCCACCCATGAAAGCGGCAAAAATCCGCCCGCCTACACCTTCTGAATACCGACCCTGCAATTATGATGCCTCGAACCGAAAACTGCCAGCGGCGGAAAAAACACACAAAATACCGCCCGCCCATGCCCGAGTCGGAGTCAAACCGCCCGCCACGGACGGAAAGACGCACGACAACACAAAACCGCCCGCCCTCACGGTCGAGACACCGCACGTGAAATTACGATCGCACCGTCATGAGCGCGGTAAAAACAACAAATACACCGCCCGCCAGCGTAAACAACACTGAAGAAAATGGACACGGCAGAAGCCATGGCGGCCACGTCCCTGCACAGAAACAGCCCCGGACTCAAACAAACACACACAACAAGGCAAACAAGTCCACACAGCAACCCACGCACAAATACACAGACAAAGTACACATCCCGAAAACACACCACCCCTGGACAAACAAATAAACACAAAGCCCAGAACACCGGCCACAACACACCTGAAAACAACAGACCATCAGGACACACCCAAACAGGTAAGTACAAAAGCAGCCCCTCCACAGACCACAACCCCTTGCAACATTGCAAAGCAGAGAGGAGAGGACACAGTGACACAGCAAGGACAGCAGCACACCACAGATACGCACACATCACACCCACCACCACCACCACCACCAAACACCGGCACCACAAACCCCCTGCACATCACACACCGCACCTGCACCACAAACACCATGGCATCACACAGAATGCCCAAGTTCACTTCCACTGAGCTGACGGTCATGGTCGACGAGATCGTCAAGGTGCACACACAAATCTATGGCAACCAGGTCCAGCACACACCACTAGCCACCAGAAACAGAATGTGGAACAGAATTGTAGACCAGGTCAATGCAGTCGGGACCGTACCCAGAAACAGAGGAGAGATAAACAAACGGTGGAACGACATCAAAAGCCTGGTCAAGAAGAAGGAGAGCAAAAACCGAGAGCTGGCTGCCACGACTGGCGGAGGGAATCCCGCGCATTACAAGACCTTCAAAGCGTGGGAGGAGAAGGTGCGAGTCATCATCCATCCGGAGATCCTCACCGGATTACCAGGGGAGTGGAGGCCGGTAAGTACAAACAAATGTATACCAGCACACCGCTATGTACTCACATGCACTACCACCATGCCATAGCTCCGAGGGACAAACACCCCCATGTCCAGTACACAATACACAACACATTACTCACACACGCAACAGGCACCACCACACACACAGCCCAAACATATCAACTAACAAAACCATGGGGGCATGTGTACACCCAGCCAGCCACGTAACTACCAACAGGTCCCCTAGTACTCCAGAAGCGCCACAACGAGCACCCCCACACCCATGTGGCAGCCATAGCTGCACCAACCGACAAGTAACAGGTAAGTAGCCGCAACACAGAGGCAGTGGGTGGGAGGGGGGACAGCTGAAGTACAACACACACCAGGCCCCTAGTCCTACAGCACAGCAAGGCGGAGCACAGCCCACACCCCACACCCACGTAGCAGCCACTGCAGTGCACACCGGCAGCCGACAGGTAGACATCCCGCCCCAGGACAAACGGTTTCAGTGGGTGTCCAGCCATCACCACGACCCATAACACCGCCCCCACCCCCACAGACCTGCAACATGGAGCACCCCCGCCCATAACCATGTTGCATCCAGTCCAGTGCACGCTCAAAAACAACCTGCAGGTGGGAAACTGGACAGGGCGGGGTGACTGGAGGCATGAGGACTGAATTACGACTAACACATGGGACATGTCAAGTAGCAGAGGAACACGCAGCACTGCTCCCTGCCACAACCATGTGAACAATGTGCACACGGACATGAATCACAGAGTCACACCCCACACGACCCATCACAGACACAGCAACACCCAAGGAGCCACGTCTGCATGCACAAGTCACACTGATTACAGAACCACACGGCAGGCACAGTGCAACCCATCACACACAACTGCAACACCATCGAAGTCCTGTCCATGTAGCCCCCACCGCCTGTCAAGCACACGTCCCACAACTATGCCCATGTAAGACATACCACACTAGACGCAACAGCGTGGAACAACATGAATGCACACGAACACCACTGGACCCATCAAACACACAGACACACAATGCACATACAACATACCATCCATCTCATCCGTCAGCCCCAGTCACATGAAAGGTATGTCATCCGAACAGCTGGTCCACACACAGTAGTCACGCAAAGAAACATGCCCATGATAAATCATGTGCCAGTAGTGAATGAAGCGCACGTCACACTGTGAGCAACTACACACATAACATGGGCCACACACCCCCGAGCACTGCAGTGATGCACATGGCACAGGGCAGCATGCACACCAAGGAATTGGACCATCTGCAATACGTCGTGTGGCACACAACCATCACTCACTCATAACAATGCGTCCAATTACATGGCCAGAAATCACAACAGACAGCAAATATGCAGGGTATGTCAGACATACACACACCTCAGACCATGCACTGTCATGTTGCCACAACACATGCCACGTTCTGCACCCATGGCACACAGTATGTACCCCCAAAGCATAGTTCATCTCAAATGTGTTTCAGGGGCTGACCCCCATTTTGCCATCTGCGTTTCTAAGCGTTCCATATGAACCCCCAAAGCATAGTTCATCTCAAATGCGTTTCAGGGGGCTGACCCTCATTTTGCCATCTGCGTTTCTAAGCGTTCCATATGAACCCCCAAAGCATAGTTCATCTCAAATGCGTTTCAGGGGCTGACCCCCATTTTGCCATCTGCGTTTCGAAGCGTTCCATATGAACCCCCAAAGCATAGTTCATCTCAAATGCGTTTCAGGAGGCTGACCCCCATTTTGCCATCTGCGTTTCGAGCGTGTCCATATGAACCCCCAAAGCATAGTTCATCTCAAATGCGTTTCAGGGGCTGACCCCCATTTTGCCATCTGCGTTTCGAAGCGTTACATTTGAACCCCAAGAGCATAGTACAAACCAACCTCCACGATGGGTCTGGAGTCCGCATACACCAGAGCCACAAAAAGCAGGAGCACAGCAACACACCCATCGGCATTGCCAATCCGTCCCATGACACATGTCCACAGCACACAGTCCCATTGGCATGCCCACACAACAACAAATAGCACAGCCACACACACGGCTCCGGGAAACCTGTGCACGACTGTGCACGAACTGTGGATGTCAGACAACCTATACATACTTTGTCATGTGCAACACAATAACATATCTCATTCCCCCACAGGTGACGAACTGCTAGATGCTGGAGATGGAGACAGCAGCCAGCACAGCCAGCCTGCAAGCCCCCAACAAGGACTCACGGATGTGGAGGATCTGTCCTCCGATTCGGACACGGACCACCCAGCAGGCCCATCTGGTGTGGCAGGGCCCAACCGCACCCCAGGCACCCTCCTACCCACCAACCCATCAGCCAGGGCTGATGACCACACACAGCCCCCTGCTGCCACTGTCGTTGCGGCCACACCCACTGTTGTGGCGGCCACTCCCACTGCTGCAACCACCACCATCGCCGCAACAACCACCACCGCCGCGACCACCACCACGTCATCACTGGCCCCAGCACCAGCGCAAGTGGTGGTCCGGCCGACTGGGTCCACCCTGGGAGCCACAGCGAGGACCGTGGTGAGCAATGTGGCTAGTGGGCAGGCCGGTGGCAGCAGTACTGGTGGGAAGAGCAGGGTCAGGCCAACGCCAGCCTCCCTGGGAGCCATGCCCTGCCTCAAATGGCCAGAGTCCTTGGGGCCTATGAAGAGGCCCAAGGACAATGGGCCAGGTCTGCTTCTGACACGCGGGAGGTCCTGGGGGTGTTGAGGTCCATGGACGCCCATATGGGCCAATTCGTGTCCCGTATGGACCAACTCGTGGACCTCATGGGCCAGCTGGTGGTGGCGGTGAGGTCACAGGCAAGGCCAGCAACACCACCTCCGCCACCACCTGCTACGGCGCAGGGTCGGGCAGCAGTGTCCAGTTCCCCTGCGTCCACAGCCAGTGAGCACACCTCACCCACCACCAGCAGGTCGCCACCACACCCCCCCCCTCCCAAACGTGGAAGGGGCCGTCCGAAGTGGAAACAGATGTCCCGGGAGGACTTCGCACGCTCCAGACGCAAGTGAGGCAGCCAGCCATCCTTGACCACCCACTGCATTGACTTGGACTACGATCCCACCCCACACAGCCATCAGAATGGCATGTGTCTGTTGGACTAGGGACATAGAACTAGTGGGTACACCCTGAGCATCACGCAGCCATGGCCGACAGCTCATTGTCACTGCACGCAACACTCATGTCATCACCTTGCACACAATGACATGTCACAGTTGAAAATAAATGCACCTTTACACAAACTGCTGTCTGTGCACTGTGTTTATTGAACGATGATCAACCGCCACCTTGAGCAGAAAAGCATCGGATGTGTGGCATGGCGATGGGACAGGAGGGGCAGTAGGGACCTAGGGGGGAAGACAGAACAGGAGCACATTCAATGAGTGTGTCACACACCCATCACACAGTACATGTCAACAACTACAAGCAATGTACACACATCGCACAGAGCAATAGGGCACAATGCCACAGCCACCGTCAGTGGCATACAAACCTGGACATGGACCATTGACACACAGCACACAGTGAACAAAAGGCCTCCGTGACACAGCACACAGACACCTGCACAACTACAGCCACATCAGCCATCGTACATGGACACTCACCGTCAAGTGAAGTAGCGGGCGATGAGCTGCTGACGGACATTCACAGCTTCCTCCTCTCCGCTGTCTTCCTCACTCGAGCTGTCCTGGTCTGCAGGCTGGGGCCCTGGTTGATCTCCGTCATCCACAATTAGGGGATCTGCTTCCGAATGGCCAGATTGTGCAGCATGCAGCAAGCCACCACTATCTGGCACACCTTCTGTGGGGAGTACGCCAGCGCACTCCCGGTGCGGTCCAGGCATCTGAACCTGGACTTGAGGAGGCCAAAGGTACGCTCGACCACACGTCTGGTCCTCCCAAGTGCCTCATTGTAGCGGTCATCTGCTGGGGTCCGAGGATTTCGTAATGGACTGAGCAGCCAGGGCCCATTCGGGTAAGCCGAGTCACCTGGGCGTGAGGGACACAGAGAACCGTTGCAATTCAAACAGGACAGTAGACAGCATCCTTAAGCCAGCACGCTACACAACTCCACATACTCACCGACAATCCAGCCACGGTCCTGTTGCAGATTGGTCATCAGTCGTGGTAATATGCTGTTGCGCATGATGTGCGCGTCATGGGCCGAGCCTGGGAACTTTGCACACACGTGGGAAATGACCATGTCCGCAAGGCACACCACTTGCACATTCAGGGAGTGCGTGTGCTTCCGGTTGCGGAAGAGCTGCTCAGTGGCCTGTGGTGGGACAAGGCCAACATGGGTGCAATCTATGGCACCAACGACGTGTGGGATCCGTCCAAGGGCATAGAATGCACCCTTCACTGCCGCCAACTCACGTGCCCTGGGGAATCGGATGTACCTGTTCCTGTACAGCATCATGGCTGCCAGTACATCCCTCAGCACCATGCTGAACATGGGCTGGGACATCCCCCTCCACTGCCCACTGTGTGCTGGAATGACCCAGTGGCGAAGAAATGCAGTGCAGCCATCACCTTAGCCGTGGGGGTGAATGCTGTCGGATACACCCTGCGAGGTGGGGATCCAACATGGCACATAGTCGATGCAGGGTTGGTCGGTCCAGACGAAATTTCCGGATGACCTCAGAATCCTCCATGTCCGCCAACAATTGGTAAGGGCGGTAAATGTTTGGTCTCCGCCTAGGACAGATGGAAGTGGACACATGTCAAAGCAACACGCCACATGGCATATTCACATACACATAACTGAAATGACAGAGCAAGAACATGAGTCACAGAACAGCTGTCATGCAGGGACAGCACAGCCACAATACACTTACACAGGTCTCCCACCAATAGCAATGGGCAGTGACACAAACCATTGCTATGTGCATGCACATGGGGATCCAGGCCTCAATGACCTGTGAGGCGTGCTGATGAGGACTGACTGCATATCCGGCAAGCGGCAACACCACGGCAACATGACTGGCTGCTGTGCATCACACTGCTTCCGAGGCAGGATGAGTATGGCACACACCAACGACGATGTGGGCACAGGCTGAGCGGCCAAGACAAGTGGGACCTGTGGCACGAGGGGATAAGAGACAGTCATTGGTGTCACCACTGCACCCTATGTGCAGCACTGTACGGATCACACCTCCAGAAGCATTGTCAGGTGTACACATTGACAGCCCCATGCCAACACGGCTGTGTGCTTGCAAATACACATCACATGTGACACGTAACCTTGCACGTGCCAAGTGGCAGATGTACATAGTGAGAGATGACATGCGTGTGCATATGCGTATACCATGCACCCATGCCAATGTGCAGATGATGACATGCTAACAGACATGTGGGGGCCGGCCACTGGCCGTCCCTGCCTATGCACACGGCATGATGTGTGGCGGGACGCCGTCCACCTGCGTGGTGCCCCGACTCGAGACCCGGGCAACCTAGACAATGCATTGCAGTCTCTGCAGTCCGGATACACCACCTGCGACACACAGAGGCTGTAGCTGCCCTAGCGGCCCATGCCACGTCCATCTGGGACTGATGGACCCACACATTCACTCTTTTGCCTCACTGGGGCGGGCTCGGAGGTGCTTGCGCACGCGCTGGCTTCTCTGTTGCAACGGCATGTGACGTGTGTGGGGATGTAGGCAATGGGTGGGATGGTGCGAGCCACCTTCCGTGACGTCACTCCTGCTCATGATGTGTGCGTCCCCCAATATTTCCATATGACTTGAGCCATGCTACACATTGAGGATGTTTTGCCTGCGTGATGTGTCCCGGAGAAGCGCGCCGAGTCCTCTCCCCCACCATGCTCCACTGCCATCCCGTGCCCTGGATTGCCTGTGCAGGTTGACAATGTTGGGGATACACCTGGTCGGCAGGGGCTGTGTGTGCCTTGTCAAGGGCCTGGCGGGCGCACAACAGGATCCAGCTTGTCCACAGAGGGTGGGCTGACGTGTACGCCTGATACCGCATTGTTCGTGTGCCCGGCTGCTGTGCACACACGTGTTCACATCCCCCCCCCCGACGGGTGGCCTTTAACATTGCCCAGGGAAGCGGTAATGTGCAGTTCCGGACCCCTCCCGACACAGCGTATTTCACACGACACATGTGTGTCTTCCACAGTTGTGCTACTCATTTGCGTTGACATCGAATGACAGTGGACTACATAGTCATGTCACGACTGCCGTATACATCACACACTCTCATCATCTCACATTCGTACTTGTGAAAGGAATCAGCAGAGACAGTTTCTTTCTTCAAACCATGTATTGTGACTTATGTCCTCTGTGATGCAGTATAGTGGACACTACTGGCAGCGGTATGCATGTGGAGGATATACTGACCATGATTACACATAGCTAAGGGTGTAGGGGTACATGTGATTAGCTGTTGCATGTGGGATGTGGGCTTCAGAGTTACATCTGCTTGGCCGTTGCTGTGCTAATGTTCATTTGCAAGTAGCTGCGGTGCTGCGGACTTTGACACAGACGGTATACATTTAGCCTACCAGACCGCTTGGCATCATGGGCACAGTCCATCTCAGTTCCATGTGACAGGTGTGCTGCTGTTGTTACTCATGCACGCGTGCGTGTGAGTTGACATCAGGGCATGGGCTTACGTGCATGCAACGGCGTCCCACTTGTTGTTGCCATATGGTGGATACTGGACATGTCACAGTCACTGGGGTCGTGTTGTTGTTGTATGCACTTGTGCGTCCATGCAAAGGTCCTGTTACGGGATTTCTGGGGAGGGGGAGAAGGGGTGCAGCTCTCACATACTCCAGCCGGGCGATTCCTGTCCACTGTGCGGTGCATATGTCCATGGGCGCAGGATCCATGTCATGGCATAGTTGTACGTGCAGTTCTGTCCATGTGGGTGCGATACACATATCCCATGCCACTGCCTCCCCGGATACATGCAGAGTTCCTGGATGTGATGGGGAACGGAGTGCATGTCCCGGACACATCCGATGTCATGGCAGTGTCGTTGATGGTGTGGTATCAGTTGCAGGTCGTTTGGTATGGCTGTTGTGGTGGTTACTGGCCAGTCCGTGTGGAAGCTAAGCATGGGTACAGTGTCGGACATCATGGCTCAATTGGGGGATTGCGCGGGGTCCTACGAATTGACAGGTTGACAGGTATGCGATGGCTTCCTGCAGGGCTTCCATTTCATTGATGGTATACATGTTTGCCAGCCAATGTAGCAGATGGTGGCTGTCACGGTGTTGTCCGTAAGTTGTCCCTTGTAGGAGCATGATGGGGCATGCTGGGTGACATTCGATGTAGCTGTGATCCATGATCCGTCGTGTGGAGGCACAGTGGTCCCATTGCAGTGTGGGTCCGATGTTCGCCACATACGCCATGCCCCCATAGGCTGAACAGACCCTGTCGTGTGCGTCCAGAGGGTGGAATAGTGGTAGCAGGTCCGCCCTTGGACATGCCGGGTTGGAGAGGCACAACTCCACAGGATGGTGGAAGGGACACCTCCGACAGTAGAAGACGGGTATGACGCAGCTGAACAATGCGATGCGGTAAGTCAGTCGGTAACTTACGTTCAGCAGGGATAGGGGTTCGCATCCCAGTAGCTGTATCAGGTTGTGTTTGTACAGCTTGACCTGTCTGGCGTAGTTGGGTAGGTGTGTTGTAGGTGCCATTTTGCTGCGGGGCAATGTGGTGGCGTGCTCCGGCTGTGTGTGCAGTCTGCAGTGTGCAAGCTCCGAGGTTGCTGTGAGGTCTGTGATGGTCGTAGGGGGCAGGACTTGTGTTCTGTTAGCTTGTGCGGAGGACACGGGCCCTCATCCCACGTGCTTCTCTGAATGTTCAAGGTCAGTGGTGTGTGACTCCTTCCAGATAACTTGCATGGGAACGGCATGGGGAGTTTTATACTTTCTTCTTTCCCGTTCGGTATGTTCTTAGGTGATATGCGCTATCTGCCCTGTGGTCGGTTTCCTCTGCATGCCTGTGTTGGTCTATTTTTGGGACAATGGCTGTATTCGCCGGCTTGTTTAGTCGGGATGTGGTTTCGGAGTTGGAATGGAAGGTCATTCAGTGCTGTCTGCTCTCCCGTGTGTGGGCGGCAGGCTGTGTTTCCGCTATGCGTTGGGCCTTGTGTGTGGGTGTCATTCTTGAGTCCACCTGTTGTCGGTCCCCGGGCTCTTTGGTGTTCCGTTTGTATGTCTGGTTCATGGGTGCAGGGTGGTATGGGTGTTTCTGTGTGGTACTGGCGTACCTCTTCCCGACGGGGCCCATGTTCTACTGGGTGGTGTTGCCGCCGCTGTGTGCTTCGCCATGTTTGTCACACAGGGGTGTGTCCTGATGTTGCGTGACTTCACTGACATGTGGGCGTCGATTGTGTGACGTTGGGTGTTGTCCGTGAATTGGGCGTTGGGGACATGACTGTGGCAGTCCTGTCACGTGTCATGTGCGTTCTGGGTGTGGCTGGTGTGTGTGGTGCTTGGTTGTGTCCCTGTGTTGTTTGTGTGCGACGCATACATGGCGTTATGGTTGGGCGCTGAGTTGTGCGCATGTGTGGCTGCGTCATCGCTGCTGTGCTGCGGTGCCGTGACGGGGTCGTTAGTTCCTGGTCCCAGGTGGTGTGCCCATGATAGTTGCGAGATGTTGCACTTTGCCCTGTGTTACATTTGTGGGTGCAGTGGTGGATGTGTCTTGTTTACGCAGGGGTGTTGGGGGTGCCATGTCCTCCTTTTCCGCACTCTGCACTATGTGCGCTGTTTGCGTGCCCTTGTTGTGTGTGTGCCTACCTGCGTCTCCGCGGTGCGTTGCCTCCTTGGTGGTGCATCAGGTATAGCATGGGAAGGGCCTGCAGTGCTGGATTCATGCTCGGGGGTCGCCTCTTCGGTGTCTGTGCTCGGCGTTCGGGTTTCCGCCTCACTTTCACGTGCGGTGTCTCTTAGCCGTGGGAGCTGTTTGTTTGCGGCATCGTAATTTGTACGCCGGGCGGTACGTGATTTCGTCTGGCGGTGTGTCTCCATTAGCTGCGCCGCTACGTGAGCGGGCGCACTTTGATGGCGGACGGCGTCGCTGGCTTGCCGGCGGTGTTTGGCTGCCTTTTCACATCGTAATTTGGCGGGCGTGTGGGCTGCGGCATGCGGGCGGTAACTGGTGGTTTTTGCATCCGCCAGCACGGCGGTGGTGCTACCGCCCGCCATCCTAATGGGCCCCTGTGATTTCAAGGGTGCAAGGGTGCCAAGCATTTAAATGCTTGACACCCTTGCACCATTGAAATTGCCTACACAATTTGCGAGTACCTATTTGGTACTGGAAAATTGCGCATGCAATTTCCATTGATTCCTATGGGAAACCATTCCTTATTTGCGATCCACAATTTGTGAGTCGCAAATAAGGAATGTGAAAGGAATTGCGATTCCTAAATTGCGATTTCTTAAAAATCGCAAATTAGTAATAGCATTTCTTAAATGTGAAACATGTGACCCAACGACTATTGTAAAAACTGAAAACTTACACCTGTTCTTCCATAACCAAAAATTATTTAATTCTATTTCAGGGTAAATATTAACTAATATCACCAACACCTAATCAATTTTTTTTTAACTATTTCAGACCACAATAAAACTCGAACTGGTCTACAAAACCAAAAACCTCTACTAAAACACAAAACTATCCTCCAAACTAAAAGCATCCAGAAACATCTTTAAAAAAGGTAAGAATCTAGAAATTTAACAATAAAACAACTTAACCATTTTTCTCTCCCAATAATGCATTTTTTTAAAGAACATATCTGCAAAATGAGAAATGCAACATGCTTTAAACATTAAATATAACTTCAAACAGCATTAACTATAAACAGTTTTAAAAAAGAAGATTTTGTACTGTATATTTTTGCTTCTAAACAGGAAAAGCACAATAAATTATAAATAAAGTAACACATTTTTTTTTCTTTTTCAATCCATAACAGAAAATGTCATCTAATCAAGATGCTAACTACATCACCTCCAACCAGGGCAACCATCTTCTTAAACATATTAGGTATGTTTTTGTAAGGAGAGACTGAGTCCAGGTGTCATTGGAGGTGTGTGCATTGCTACTCATCCCATTGCACAGGCAGAGCGGTTACTCTTGGTGACTCGGTTTTAAGAACCACAGAACATAACCACTCTCCCTCTGCAATGGAGATTGAGGTTAGAGAAACAATTAATGAAATTAAAGATATTGCATCCACCTCCAATGAACCCTGTGGTGCAGTTTTGAGGGAGGTAGCCCAACACATTCCGCCACATGTTGCAAAGTAGTATGCCCACAATTCCTAATCTGAGAAGAATTGCTCAACGTAAAAATTGGCAAGTAACCCACAAAGAGTCACACCACAAACCTTTTCTGACATTAACATTCCTCCTGAACTTTCTATTACTGTTACTAATGAACCTTTTCTTTTGCATGACAACAAAAACCCTCAAAAAAGAATACTAATATTTAGCACACCCCATAATCTTGTAAGGTTGGAGAACAGTGACATTTGGATGATGGATGGGATGTTTAAATCCACGCTCCATCCATTCACCCAAATATACACTATTCACGCATATATAAATAATACAGTAGTTCCCTTAGTTTACAGTTTACTCCCTGATAAACAATCCTCAACATACACTGAATTATTGTCAGTGATAAAAGCTAAAACTTCAAACAAAAGTCCTAGAAAAGTGATAATTGACTTTGAATTACCTATGATTAATACTATTACCAAATTGTACACGGATATCCAAATTGAAGGATGTTTTTTTCACTTTTCTCAGGCTTATTGGCGAAAAATTCGAAAAACATCCTTAGTTGAGGATTATATATCAGATAGCAAACTACAGTTTGAACTAAAAAACTAACTGCCCTTTGCTTTGTTCCTCCTGACAGTGTTGACGAGTACTACTTCAATTACAGAATCAGAGTACTTTACCTCAAACGAAGATAAATTGGCATCAATTCTAAATTACTTTGAAGACACATCGATTGGCCATCTAAGCAGGTGGGGTCGCAGGAGGAAACCACGTTTCCATGTGAAGTGGTGGAACTGCTACTCGACCTGCTTAGAGGGAGGAGCAAAAACAAACAATGCCATAGAGGGATGGCACAACTCCTTCAATAAATCAATTGGCAAACCTCATCCTAATTTCTATAATTTCTTGGAAATTTTGAAGAAGGAGCAAAGTTTCCATGAAATGAGAATTTCGCAATCATTAACAGGTAGTCTGAACCCACGTATATCAAAAAGAACAAAGGAAATGTCTGAGAGACTATTAGGTGCAATTCAACATTTTAAGTTGATGGTGGCTTCAGACTACCTTGATAATCTTGCACACATCCTCCATTTCTAACCTACACTATCTTCTTACTTGCCTGTTTTGCCCTAAAAAAATATTTTTAAAAGTCGGGTCTCCTTACCTTGAAATGTCTTCTTTTTTCAAGTCTTGGACTTACGTAGTATTCAATTATTCACCAAGAGTCCTTTGTCTTTTTTTAATCCATTGCAAATAATCCACATTCCTTTTTGAAACTCCACATCCTGAATTAATCTTTTAAAATTTGCACATTATTTTAAAAATTAATATCTGTGCATCCCTAAAAAAACGCACCCAAAAAACAAATCCCGAAAAAGTGTTAATTTTCGGGAAAAAACGCAACAAAATCCAACGAAGCAATCCATTCAATTTCGAAAACAATTCCAAATCCTTTCCTAGTTCCAATTTTCTTCCCCGAAACTTCATCTCGAAAAAATTAAAGTGGTACTTCAAAAATCAAAAAACCAAAAAGCAATAGATGTAAACATATCCGATCTTTTTATTTCGGCAAAAAAAGATGTTATTTTTTGATCGTATTCAAAATACTTCTAACCGCGACAACGTCAATTTTTATTTTTATTTTTAAAACCCGTCTCAAAGAGTAAAAAGATACCTTTCGAATCACTTTTGTTTATTAAAGTTTTTAATGTATATATTTTTATTAACTTTAATAAACAAAACGTGTTATGAAAGAATGAGACTTGATGTGGGCCTACTACTGCAACCTGTTATGGAATGAATTAGTTGCTTAACACACATTTAAACTACCAAAAACACATTTACTACATCTATCTACCTCCCTCCTTTCTCCTTACAATAAACATTACCACTAATCTATGTTTTTTATTGATTTAAATTTGTCTTACCTTGACAGAGCTCTCCCTTGCATCTGATCCGTAGCGCGACGATCCTCGTTATGACGAAAGTTGCGTTTACGCGGCAAAGTCATGTCTTGCTGTAAAAATGAAAAAAGGACATTATTTACCATTGACTTCAATAGAAAAGCGTGGTAAAGGTATAAAAAAACAAATTCAAAAATGTTAATGTACATAAAAATATCTATGTTCATATTTATCTGATATTATAAATATTAAAGTATTTTTTCAATAATTTTGTATATTTTATTTTGACTAAATAACTTTTATATCAAAGTTAATAAAATTAAAAAAATAATTTACATCTCTGGTCTTTCTTTTTCTATTTATAATATATAATTTTATTATATTCTATTTACATTATATTTGAAATGTTTACTCATTTATTACTGTTTTTTAAAATTAATTTATATTTTTAACTCCATAATTTTTAAAAACTATTTTATATTTTATTTACTCTTTTTAAAAAAATCTGAATATCAATTCTAACCCAAGTATAATTAATTTACATAATTATTTATAATATATTTTTATATACTGTAGTATTAATTTTAATACCTGAGTATTAAACAAATTACCACAACCTTATTTTAAATTATGTAATTTAAAAATAATATTAATCTCACTTTCATTATCACTATTCTCACAAACCTTTAAATCTAATATTTTTTAATTACTCTAGTATTAATTTTAAAACCTGAGTATTTAAAAATTACAATAACCTTTCTTTAAATTATTTAATATTAAAATAATAGACATCTCCCTTTTAATATTTCACAAACCTTCAAATCTAATTATTTCTTAAAAATACTCTAGTATTCATTTTATTACCCAAGTATTAAAAAAATTACAAAAACCATTTCATATATAATTTACTATTTATATAATATAAATCTCCTTTTAATAGATTTAAACTATAATAAAAATAATAATAGTAATAATAATAATATTCATAAAAATACCTGAGTATTACTTAAAATAGAGTACCACAACCTAACAAATACTTACCATACTATACTTACAAATGCATTCTAATGGCATGTGTTGTAATAGCATGCGTTGTAATAGCATGCGTAGTAAAGGTATATGCGTTGTAATGGCATGCGATGTAATAGTGTCTGCATTGTAATGGATGCGTTGTAAAGGCATTGCGTTGTAATGCCTGGGTTGTAATGGTTGTCTCCCGTACCAAACAGGTATGGTCTTGAGTGCCCAGACCACAGTCAAATCTTCCCTCTCTTTTGCACTCCACCTCTGTTACCGGGAAGTAACTTCCTAGTGATGATGGCTACAGGTTGATCCAGGCCCTCTTCATTCAGCTGTGAGAGCAGGGCCCCTAGCCATGCTCTGAGGCATCTGTATGTACAATGAACTCTTGACAGAAGTCAGGGGCCTTGAGCACAGGTGCTGTGCACATAGCCTCCCACAGGGAGTCAAAAGCTTTCTGGCACACCTATGTCCAGATCTCCTGACATCAATCAATCAAATATAGGGTTGGTGAAGCACAACTACTCACCCGTAGGGTCTCAAGGCACTGGGGGAGTGCAGCTCCAGGATGTTCACTCGGGTTCATCGAAGAGCCAGGTCTTGAGGTCCTTCATGAACTTGGAGAGTGTTGATGTCTGCTGGAGGTGGAGGGGGAGGATGTTCCAAGCCCTGGCCATGAGGAAGAAGAAGGACTGTCCTCCAGTGCTGGTTTTCTTGACGCGTGGCACCGTAGCCAGGGAGAGCTGGGCTGAGCAGAGGGATCTCTGGGTTGTGTGGAACGAGAGGCAATGGTTCAGATAGGCCGGTCTAGTGTTGTGGAGGGCTTTGTGGATTTGGGTGAGGAGCTTGAAGGTGATTCTCTTTTCGATGGGGAGCGAATGTAGTGTCTGCAGGTGTTCGGTGATGTGGCACTGGCGGAGTCATTCTGGACGTTCTGGAGTTTGCCGGTGAGTTTCTTGTTGATCCCGGCATAGAGTGTGTTGCCGTAGTCCAGTGTGCTGCTGATGAGGGCATGGGTGATGGTTTTCCTCTGCTCAAGTGCATCCAGTTGAAGGTCTTTTGTAGGAGACGGAGGGTGTGGACGCAGGCAGAGGTGACAGCATTGATTTGGCGGTCCATTTGGAGTTCGGAGTCCAGGATGATTCTGAGATTGCGTCCATGGTTGTAGGGGAGGGAGGTTTCCCGAGGGCGGGGGCCACCAGGTGTCATTCCAGGCATCTGGGTGTGGGCCCTTGATGAGTACTTCGGTTTTGTCCATGTTGAGTTGTAGGCAGCTGTTTTTCATCTACCTGGCGACGTCTTCTATTCCTTCTTGGAAGTTGTGTTTGGAGATATGGGGTTCATTGGATAGAGAGAGGATGAGTTGGGTTTCATCTGCATAGGATTCCATGTTCAGTCCGTGGGATCTAACGATGGGTGTGAGCGGGGCCATGTAGATGTTGAAAAAGGTGGGGCTGATGGAGGATCCTTGGGGTACTTCGCAGGTGGTCGGTGTGGGGTCAGAGAGGAAGGGTGGGAGTCTGACCGGCTGCGTTCTGCCAGATGGGAATGAGCGGATCCAGTCGAGGACCTTGTGCCAGATTCCTGCATCGTGTGGTCTCTGGGCTAGGGTGCGGTAAGATACAGTGTCAAATGCCGCAGAGAGGTCTAGGAGGATGAGGGCCACAGTCTCTTCTCTGTCGAGGAGGGAGCGGATGTCATCTGTTGTAACAATGAGGGTGGTTTCGGTGCTGTGGTTTTTCCTGAAACCGGATTGGGAGGAGTTGAAGATGTTGTTTTCTTCTATGAAGGTGGCGAGCTGGCTGTTGACGGCTTTTTTGATAACTTTTGCCCGGTACGGGAGTAGGGAGATTGGTCTGAAGTTTTTGAGGTCAGTGGGGTCCGCCGAGGGTTTTTTCAGGAGAGGGTTGTTCTCGGCATGTTTCCAGTCGTCAGGGAAGGAGGAGGGTTTGAAGGAGCAGTTGAGTCAAAGCTTGAGGGCGATGATGGCGGCGGCTCTATGGTAGATGTGGTGGGGTCTCCTGAGTGGACTGACTTCATGGTCGTCAGGGTGTCATCGATGGAGAGCGCGGTCCAGAGTCGAGTGTAGGTTGCGTGGTGCATGGGATGGTGGGTGTGGGATCCGCGTGTAGGTTCTCGTTGTCGAAGTTGTCATAGATGGTCCTGATTTTGTGGTGGAAAAAGATGCTGAGTCTATCGCAGAGGTCCTGGGAGGGGGATGTCGGTTGTCTCAATGTTGGGTTGGGCGAACTCTTTGAGGATGCTGAAGAGTTCCTTGCTGTTGTGTGCATGGGTGGAAATTCTGCCCTGGAGTGCTCTCTTTCTTTGTGTGTCTGATGAGCTTGAGGTGGGTTGGCGGTAGCTGCTTTGAAGTTGTCAAAGTCTGCTGTGGTTTTGGAGTTCCTCCATATCTTTTCTAGGCATCTTCAGGTTCATCTCGATTCTCGGAGTGTGACGGAGAACCAGCTGGCTCTCTTGGCATGTGGGTTGGTAGTTTCTTGAGGCGGTGATGGTGTTTGCACAGTTGGTGACCCAATTGTGCAGGGTTCAGGCGGCAGTGGTAGGGTTGTTGTCCATGGCGGTGGGAGCATTGCTGCTGAAGGAGGCGTGAACTGGTCATTGGGGATCTTGTTCCAATTCCTGCATTGGAGCCAGTGTGGACATTTGCGGGTGATGTTGGTTTTGAAGGTGAATTGGACGTTGCGATGGTCCGGCCATGGGAGTTCGGAGGTGTGGCTGAAGGTGATGGAGTTTCCTGCTGTGAAGATGGGGTGGAGTGTGTGTCCTGCTGAATGTGTGGCTTCTGGTATGATCTGTTTGAGTCCAATGTTGAGGAGGTTGTCCAGGCGGGAGGAGGAGTTGGGGTCTTGGAGGTTGTCGAGGTGGAAGTTGAGGTCTCCCAGCTGGGTGTAGTTGGTGGAGGTTATGGCTTGGGGGGTGATGATGTCGGTGATGGAGTTGGTGAAAGGTGCGCCATGTCCGGGGGGTCTGTAGATGAGGGTGCCTCGAAGGGTGGTGGCCGGGTTGGTCTGTGTCGTGAAATGAAGGTGGTCCATCAGGTCTGTGGGCTCATCGGTGTGGGTGCTCGGTCGGAGGTTGGATTTGTGAGCGATGGTGATGCCTCCTCCTGGGCGGTTGGGGTGGTTTTTCCGGGTGATCTTGTAGCCTTTGGGGATGGTGATCGTGATGTCAGGTCCCGAGGCGGTGTTAGTCCAGGTTTCTGTGAGGAAGGCGATGTCGGGGGAGGTGCTATTGAGGAGGTCCCAGATTTCTGTGGCGTGTCTGCGGAGGGAGTGGACGCTGAGGAGGATGCATTGAAGGGTTTGGTGTGGGGTGGAGTTGTGGCGGAGGGGTTGGGGTAGGTCCTGGGTCTCGGTGAAGGACTGGTGGCAGTTGAGGCAGGTGAAAGGTCCATGGGTGTCGGTTGGTGAGCAGAAGCTGCAGTTCTTGCCCTTGCCGGTGTTGATTGCATAGAGAGCCGAGGATCTATAGTGATGGCGGGTCGGGGGACCAGGGTCCCTGATGCTGGTCGCGGTCGGGTCATGGACAGGCACATACAGGCTTACCTTCGGCACGCCAGCGGCGTGGCCCGCAAGCGGGTACCATTAAGTAGGGGTTTGGGGGAGGGTGGGACAGCTGGGAGGCGGGAGCGGAAACACAAGGGAGGGGCTATGGGGCAGCAGCGGCAAAAACAGGAGAAAGGAGCAGGAAAGAAAATAATGAACAAGGGGAAAGGAGGCAGAGAAAAAGGCAGAATAAAAAAAGGCAAAAAATCAGAGGCAGAAAACCAGGAAACAAGGCAAAGAGGCAAAAGCAGAGAAAAGAAGGCAAAGAGGCAACCAAGGAAGGGACAGCGAGGGAGAACAGAAGCAGAGATGAGCAGGAAGAGGCACAGGAGCCTCGAACACCAACCTAGTAGCTCTGGGAGCAGGCACTGTGGGCAGGCACTCTATGGAGGAGATGTGCGAGGGGAAGAGCAATATTCTGACCAGAAGGTCAGAGGTCTTGCTTGCCCTGTCGCGCAACAGCCGCCATTGAGTAAGGGTCAGGGGGAGGACGGGACAGCTGGGAGGCAGGGGCAGGAACACACGGGAGGGGCCACGGGGCAGGAGTGGCGAAAACTGGAAAAAGGAGCAAGAAAGAGAATAATGAACAAGGGGAAAGGAGAAGGAAAGGAGGCAGAGAAAAAAGCAGAATAAAAAAAGGCAAAAAATCAGACGCAGAAAACCAGAGAAACAAGGCAAAGAGGCAAATGCGGAGAAAAAAAAGCAAAGAGGCAAACAAGGAAGGTACAGAGTAGCGAGGGAGAACAGAAGCGGAGATGAGCAGGAAGAGGCACAGGAGCCTCGAACACCAACCTAGTATTGCTGGGAGCCGGCACTGTGGGCAGGCACTCTACGGTGGCACTGCGCAAGGGGATGAGCAATAATCTGACCAGGAGGTCAGAAGTCAGCCCTATCAAGAGGGGCAACAATGGTGCCATCTCCCTTGACAAATCTCCTGTAATAGCCAGGGAGGCCTAAGAAGGGTTCTCACCTCAATCTGGGTCTGTGGGGTTGCCATGCCAGAATGTTTTCGAGTCTGGCCTGGAGGGGCTGCACCTTGCTTCCCTCCTACTAGGTGACCCAAGTATATCAATGAACCCTGTGCTATCTGGCACTTATTGGCCTTGATAGTCAGGCCTGCCCTCTGCAGAGCCTGAAGCACTTCCTTGTGGTGGCACAGATCGTCCTCCCAGCTAGAACTGAAGACCACAATATTGTCCAGGTAGATGGCGCTGAAGTTCTCAAACCCAGCAAGAGCCTGGTTGACCAACCTCTGTAAGGTGGCAGGGATGTTCTCCAACTGGAAGAGCACTACCCACAACTGGGAGTGCCCATCTGGGGTAGAGAACTCAGACCTTTCTATGGCTCCCTCGGTAAAGGCAATCTGCCAGTACTTAGATGTTAAGTCAAATATGCTGAGGAACTTGGCAGCTCTTAGCCAATCTGTGAGCTTATCGGCTTGGGAGATGGGGTGTGAATCAGTCTTGGTGACCTCATTGAGCCCATTGTAGTCCACACAGAACTTAAATTTGGGTGTGACACCTGGAGTGGCAGCCTTGGGGACCAACACCACTGAGCTGGACCAAGGGCTGTTTGAAGGCTCAATAACCCCTAACACTAGCATCTTGGAGGCTTCCTCCTTAATGCTGGCTCTCACCTTGTCAGGCAACCTGTAAATTGGATTCTTTATAGGCATGCTGTCCACAGCATCAACATCATGGGTGCACCATGTAGTAAGTCCTGGGGTAAGGGAGAATAGAGAGGCAAGCTGCCCCATTAACTGGCAGCAGTCTCTCTGTTGGTCTAGTGTCATAGTAGGGAGAGGCTGACATCCTCCACTGACCCATACTCCTGCATAGAAGAAAAGAGTTCGGGGGGAGGTTCACTCTACCCTTCCATCCCATTATCAGAGACTAGTGGATAGCTCAGACCTCTTAAAGCGGGGCTTAAGGCGATTGACATAAAGGACCCTCAAAGATTTAGTGGGAGTCTTATCACCAAGTAGGTGATATCACTCTTTTGCTCCTTCGCCTCATGAGGCCCAGACCTGTGGTCTTTCAGGGTCCTTCGCTCCATGGGCTCTATCACCCATACATTTTGACTTGAAACTTGACTGGAATGGCATTCTGGTCATAACGACATTTCATGTCCTCCTAGCTGGCTTCCAGATTCTACTAGTCAAGAGTCTGGAAGTGCATTGAATGGTTGTGGAGTGGCCGCACGTAGCTGACTACATCCTGGGGAGCCTTCCTTGTAGCTTGCTCCCAGCCCTCCTTCACCAAACATAGAGGTCCTCTTACAGGGCACATATACAAACGTTCAAAGGGGCTGAAGCCAACCCCCTTCTGTGGTACCTCCCTATAAGCATCCAATAGGCATGGCAATGGACATCCCACTTCCAATTCATGGGCTCTGCAAGGCCCATATTCATGCCCTTCAGGGTCCTCTTGAACCTTTCAACATACCTATTGGTTTGTGGGTGGTAAGGAGTGGAGAACTTAAAGGCTACCCCACACTTCTTCCACATAGCCTTCACGTACGCTGAAATGAAGTTTGTGTCTCAGACAGATACCACCTCCTTGGGAAAGCCCACATGGGTAAATATCCCCATCAGTGCCCTGGCCATGGCGAGGCAGTCTCAGTCCTTAGAGCGATAGCCTCCAGGTACTGAGTGGCATGGTCCAACAAAACCAGGATGAAGCTGTTGCCTATGGCTGTCTTGGTGTCCAGAGGCCCGACAATGTTCATGCCCACCCTTTCAAAGTGAGTGCCAATGACAGGAAATGGTTGAAGGGGAGCCTGGCACTTCCCTTCTGACTTGCCACTGGCCTGACAGGTAGGACAGGACCTGCAGAATGCATCTGAGGCCATCCTCATTTGGCCCAGCAAAAGTGGGTAACAAGACTGTCAAATGTCTTGTTCTGCCGGGGGTAAATCATGAGACCGCTCCAGTAGGAAGGCCCTGTAGCACTGGGGAGCCACCAGCACACGGGTTAAACCAGGCTGAGGAACCATAGGGTCACTATATAGAAGTTTATTCTGCCAGTAAATCAGGTAATCACCAGAGGTGTGCCCAACTGCCTGGGTCTCAGCCTGCTGCCGAAGTCCTACAAGAGTAGGGTATCCTTTCAATGCCTTGCAGAACTCTTCCCTGGTGAGACCAATTCCTGCTGCCAATTGGCTAGCTCAGGCAGGTTCCCCAGTTTGACCACATCCTCCCCTGTAGGCTCTGGAGCATCCCCCTCAGGGTCAGCCTCTTCCCGAACTGTGGGAGTCACAGGAACAGGTTTCTTCTGCACTTTGCTCATCCTCTTCATGACAGGCACCTGGACCATTCTCCCAGGCTCCGGGTCCTCCTGACTACCCTCTCGAACTGCCATGGACTGTGTGGTCAGGCACATCCACTCAGGCAACCCAAATATCTCCAAGTGGGGCCTGAGCTCCACCTCCTTCCAGGTGGAATGTTCTAGGTCATTGCCAAGCAGACAATCTAGTCATGGACGGACTCAAAGCTTCTCTCAAGGAACCCAAGACCCCCATTCAAGGGGAACCAGAACCACTGTTTAGTGACTCTCACGGTTGTCAGCCACAACAACTTGGTGGAATACATTAAGGACTTCCTGCTCTGAGGACACCAGATGACATAGGACAGTTGTCATGCTGGCACCAGTGTCTCTCAGAGCCTCCACTCTCTGCCCATTGATGATGACCCTCTGCCTTTATTTCCTAGTGTTACTAGGCATGTGAGTTCTTGGCACCATCTCTCCATCACCCAGGGACACTAGGTTAACCTCCACTCTGTCCCCTACACTATCTGGATCAATCTCCTCACCAAGCACTATACTAGCCAACGTCATTGACTGCTCACTGGCGGGAAGCTGGCATCCCCCTTGAAGTGCCTTTCCTGTTGGCACTTAAAGCATTTAGGGGGTGCCCTCCCCAAATCATTTACTGTCAGGGACCCATCTCTCCTTCTTCTCACTTGGGGGATGGGAGTCCCGACCTGAGGAACTAGTTTGTGGCCATTTAGGCAAATCCGTGTTTATTTGTATCTCTCCTCCTTCTGATGGGGACCCTGCCCACACATGTAGTGATCCCCCCAGGAACATTTTGTTGGGCCCTGGGGATGAGCCAGTGGTCTCCTTAGCAACCTCCCTGGGGTCAGTGAGCTTACTATCAATCAGGTGCTGGGGCAGATCTGGAAAGGGCTTCTGTCATGGGGGGATACCTCATTCTATCATCCTTTTCTAGGGCCAGTAGGGTGTCCTTCCCCTCTCTAGAGATATGTATCCACAGACTAGCCCCCAATTCTCATCAGGGATCTTGTGTATCTGCAAAGTAATCTCAGAACACTCAAATCACTTTTTGATGTTGTTTCCCAAAACAAAGTCATGCACCAGACCTTTAGGAATGTGGACCCTCTTGTCACCAGAGGGCAAAGAAGAAATGCTGCCACCATCACTGCTGCACTCTGCTTGTCTGGCCTTCATATCCAGCTCTTTAATTCTCCTCTCAGGAGCCAAAACCTCCAAGGCAATTCTCTTCTCCATTGCCAGTTTCTTTTGCTCTGTTTCCTGGGCCAGTTGCTTTTGCTCTGTCTCCATGGCCAGCTTCTTGTCTTCCATTTTAAGCTTAGCCATTTCCAGCTTGTACTCCCTCTCCACCTTCCTGTCCATCAGCTCCTCTGGGGATAGGTTGCAGGAGGACACATATTTCTGCTCCATGCACAATAAGAGGTCACAAATCCTGGGAGGATGTTACCCCCTCCTCAAAGGTCGCAGGCCAAGACCCTCCTGTGGGTCCTCTTCATCCTCCTGGTCATCTGCTGTGGTTAGGAATTGATGAGCCTCGCCCATGCCTTTAAAGCTTTTTGGAACTCTGCCTTTTTAATGCTCTTCTTGGCAGGCAACCCCCTCTCCTAACAAAACTAGGCCCAGGTGGAGTTTGCGTATTCACGCTATGCAGAACTCCGTGAAGTGACAAAAAACTCTGCTTCACTACGCGAGTTCCTCGAGTGGGCAGAGTTGCTCGCCGCGCTCATTCGCTTGATGCTTTTGTCATACGCAATGTGACTTGCATTCCCGCGCCAGAAATTGCGAGCGAACTGCACCACACAATTCATGTTTTTGCTCTGTTTATGATGCTGGGGCCTACTTTTCAATTCTTCCTTAATCTTTTTAATCCTCCCCCTATAAAAGTTATCTCTATCTCCCCCTCATTTTAAGTTATTATATTACTGTGTGTCTTTGTATGTGTATTTTATGTTTTTTGTAATTGTTTTTGTTTTTTTGGGACTATTGTTAGTTTTTCATTTTTGTGCTTTACTTTCTCTTCCTTACTTTTCCTTCCTATTCTTTCTTATCTTCTCTTCCTCCCACCAGGTGCCATGGCAGAGCAGGGGAGCGGCAGCACCAGGCCCCCCTGAACCACCCGTAGCACCAGCCCCCTACTTTGCGGTCGGCAGAGCCACAAAGGGGTGCATCCCTGTACCATTTTTATCAGAGGTGGAGGTGGCGGCACTAGTATTTTATATGCAGCGTCACCTCCCCTCCACCCTGGCAGCAGGTGGCAGGCCTGGCAGTGGGTACTGCCTCCGTGAGCGCCGGCAGAGTGGGAGAGGGTGCACTAGCTCTGGGTTCCGGCGCATCCAACAACAGCTGACACACCAGTGGGCTGACATCCTAGATAGGAATCAGGACCTGCTCGACCTGCTGGGTATGGAGGTTGCGTGCTTGGTGAGTAACATTTATTTATTTATTGTATTCTATGCTAATATTTTTTTCCCACACTCAGGTAAGTTAAGTTTATGTTACAAATATTATGTGATCATCACCTAAATAGGTGCTCGGCGCTACCTAATCGTACATGTTGGCGCTTGCTTGGGCTGATAATTTACGACATCATGCAGAGACTCCTCTGTCTTGTCACTAAGATAGTGTTACTTATTAGTATTAGTGATTTAGCTTTCTCTCACTTCTCTGTGCCTTTCTTTTTTGTATCTCGTATAGTCCCAAGCAATCTCCCAGTGATGTATGGTATGCATACATCGATGCATTGAATAAAATGCAGATTGAGTTGGCCCGTCAAAGATGAGAATGAGATGAGAAGCAAAGATCATTTGTTGCAATTTATTAGTAGTTCCAAAATGTAGTTTATGAAATTTGAAATGGGGTTAGATTTAGGAAATTAGGAATATGTCCGCAATACTAGTACTATACCCAATATGATTTAGAAAAGTTCAATGTTACTGCATTTGCCTTTCCCTGTCAAAATAATTTTGAGGAGAGTAGTTACTGTACCACTAATGTTTTTTTCTTTTCTTTTCTTTATTAATTACATCAGCATTAAGAGTCAAGAAGAGGGCTGGCCTGGAACCACCGAGGCAGGTGAGAAAGCCTGAGGTGCCTCCACAATTGCTGTGGCAGATGGCTCTGCTGGCCCCAGTAAGTCCTCCAGTTCTTAATATTATTATTATTTCCCTAACTTTTATTGCTCCACATTTAGAATGATTATTTTTCCTTTTTCAACTGCCTGTCTCCTAATTTTTTTCCAACTCCTATTCGGTCTCTCTGTTTCCTAAATTCCTCTTATCCCTGCATTATCCTATTTACTAATTTTCTATATTTCAAGTTTCTGTACTTGACTTCAAACTATCTGCACTGGTCTGTCTGTAGCTTCCTTTCTTCTGCTTTATCAGTAAGCTTTGCCTCTCCCCTTATATATCTTGTGGACTGGTGGTACTGCAAGACTCAGAGAACTCATTTTATGTCAGGTACTCTACTGTGAAGATTGCATGCCCAAGTAAAGTAATCTACACATTTTTGTTGAGAATGCTTTCTTTTTCTTGCTCATGCTCAAACAGTAAACATGAGAGTGGCCATGGTCATGCTGGACCTCCAATGCTTTGTATTTACTATTATCATAGTATACCAGCAGTTGATTACCGTGCAGCATGGCTTGAAGTATGAGTAAGAATCTAAATCCGTATTTGTAAAGCGCGAACTACTCACCCTTACGGGTCTCAAGGCGCTGGGGGCCGTCGTGGAAATTAAGTGAGCTATTGCCCAGAGTCACATGGTGCTGAGCTGCCGCCAGAGATCGAACCATGAGCCCTGTGCTCCGAAGTCAGCTGCCCTGGCCGCTGCACCAAACCTCTCCAGTAAGAAGGCCCAATTGCATTTGCCAACCAAGACCATTTACCCTATTATTGCACCCCTTCATTGCACTTCATTTATTCAGATTCATCATAGCTCTGCCCTTCTATTACAAAAGGTTTTTGGTTGGCTTGACTACCTGGCTTTTCAAACATTGCCAACCAGCACAATGTCCAATGCGATATTTTGATAGACAATACTGTGACGGAACTGTAGTGACATATTGTGGTTGTATTTTACTAAAACAAAAATAATCATAATAGTGGGAGAAGTATCTGGCATTCAAAATGTGTAATGTTTTTTATAGCTACACAAACCACCAGTGCTGGGGCCGGCAGCGAGAACGCCAGCAGAGCAGACTCGGCAGCGGCGGTCGAAGAGGGGGCTACCAGTGGCAGCAGGGATGGGCGGTAAGTCACATTGCTTGCTTATTGACAATTAGTAATATTCTCATTGCATGGGTGTGGCTCGTGAACCCCCCGCTTTAGCCGATAATGTGGGTGTTGAGTAGTTAATGGCTTCTTCTATCTGCAACTCAGCAGACAAAGGTTCATAATGAACTTTAACAAAGATGGGTTGATGAAAAAGGAATGAAAGGAGAAAGGATGGGTGAAATTAAATATGAATGAAAGGATTTGTGGGTGAAAGGATGCATATAGGTGGGGGATAGGATGCATGGGTGGGTGAAGGATGGATGAAAGGGTATACAGGCGAAAGGATGCCTGCCTGGGTGAAAGGGTATGGGTGAAAATAAGACTGCCTAGGTGGGTGAAAGGAATGCTGGGGTGGGTCAAAGCAGGATGTGTGAATGGGTGAAAGGATGCGTAGGTGGGTAAATGGATGTTGATGAAAAGTTTGTTATGAGCCATTTTTGGATGGATGGATATATATGGATAGATGGTTTTCAATGGTGAAAGACTGGATGAGAGAATGTAAAGCTTAAATGGTGTGTATCAAAGCCAAGGGTGAAGATTAAAAATACCAGAAGAATAATGCAATAATAAATGGATCATTACTTGGATGAAGGAACAAGGGAGCTCCTCTGGATAAGGGGAGCTCACCTACTTCACTTGCTTGGGTATGTGGGTCCAGTGCACTCCATGCCACTGGAGTCAAGCAGAGTACCAGCGACTGGTGGCCTGGGCCCTAGCGAGCCTCCACGCCTTCAGCCTCCCAGCAACACCAACACCACAGTCAGCTTGCAGCTGCCACCCGTCATTCCGTCACTGCTGCCCTCCCTCCTTTTCAGAATGCACCTTCCAAAGGACAGTAACCTTGGATTAGAGAATGCAATACACGTTCCGTAACATTTATGACATATTACGAGTACAGTATACCAATTAGCGGATCAGTTTAGTAACAATTTGATAGGTATCCAGACATTCGACACAAGCAACTCGAGAGATGCGTTCCTGCATACATTTTTACCGTAGTGCACGTTTTATTGTTTTAACGTTGCACATGAGGAATTAATTCACCTGTGACAAGAGCACAACGGACTTTATGCACATTGCAGAGGAGCATGTTAAATGGGCTATTCGCATGTACATTCACCGGAGCGCACATTTTTACTGTTTCACCCTGGTTTATCATGTATTGACTGATTAGTCACAAGAGCATATCTGTATGAAGTCACCAAACAGGAACGTCATTACTCTAACATCACAGATGTCATTTAAATCACATACAGGGACTCAAATTTACTTTGTGTTAATAGAACTAGAGTGCGTTGATTTTTTCAAAAAATGTGTTTGACAATTTTAATGGATCTATACTGAGTGAAGTTTTTTCTATGTTTTTAGGACTTACCCCCTGATGAAGAGCACAGCCTGAAATGCATTGGACACATTTGCGTTGAGAAGAATTGTAAAAATGGAATAGTAAAATTCAGAGTTTGAAATTAAAAAGATATCAGACAGAAAATAAAATATAAGAAATTTCTTGGAATTACACAGATTACCTTTTGAATTATTTGAACAGTGCATATCAGAGTGCGGATTGGGGACTCTCCCCATGTGTCGGGGATATTGTATTTGATTAGTTTACTAAATACCTCATACTCAAGTGGATTAACCGATTTGCACCATCAAAGAGAGTCATTGATTAATTTATTTACACATGAGTGCGTGAGTCTAACTATTCGTTTGGACTTATTTCACTTTGTTGTTAAAGTCATCCAAGATGTTTGCAGCTGTATGGGATTCCTCTATGATGAAAATGGCTACTATTGCAGGCCTCCGAGCACCATAAAAAATTTCAGCAGTGTCAATGCCTACAAATATCATTTCTCTAACCCCTACAAATGAGATCCAGTGTGCATTGATGCACATGTAATCAGTGGCTTGGCAAATGGTCCACATGTGTCATCACTTGGATAGTATGAACAGCACTCTGCTGCAAAGCTTGTCCAAGCAATTCCAGCACATCATGACGTAGCGCTGGAACAGCAACTCTGGCAAAATAAGTCCAGCTGGAAACCTTCCATTTCAGGCAAATGGCTGCCACAAATTCTAGAAAACCCAATCCTTCCACAAATGAAAAAGGGAGGAGTTCCAGCGCTAACATTTTAGCCAGCTTCCTGTTGTACAAACGTGTCGTTGGATGGGTGCATTCATATTGCCCCTCCTGCCTAAACATGCCAGGAATAGTAGCCTGGATTTTTTCTGGTAGTAGGCTTGTGATAGACTCAATGTGCATCCCAGCAGGGCAGTCACTGTATGCTCTTGCCATGGTGTCTGGACCTTATTTATTTTTATTTATTTTATTTATAAAGTTTTATATAGCGCAAACTTGATCCCGAAGGATATCAGAGCGCTTTACAGTTTGAGGGAAAAGAGGTAACAAATCGAAACATGCGACTAATATGGTGGATCTAATAGGTATTGAATCAGATAATGCACACATGATAGATCATTCATAAACCTGAGTGAAACGGGGGAATGGGCTATACAATGGAGCAAAGTGACGTAAGGGAGTAAGTACAATGATCATATACAGACATAATAACCAATATCAAAACGATAAACAGAAAGTGAGTCAGATGGGGAGTCTAATGTCATTGAATCAAATGGTGAACACCTACCAGATCAATTATACACCTGGGAGAACGAAGAATGGGCTAGGCGATAGTGCGTAATGACTTAAGGGGAGTAAATGCAATAATCATGTACAGGAATAATAATCAAAACAGAATCATAAACTTAAACAGGGATAATAACAAATGCTATGGTATGTCCGATGCGCTTAGGGCTAACAAATGTCCCTCATGTTAAGGTAAGAACTTATTCATGAGGAATCTTTTAGCTTCCAGTTTGAAGGTATCCTTTGAGGAGATCCTCCGAATTTCCGGTGGAAGAGAGTTCCAAATTTTTGGAGCAGAGCCAGAGAAGGCTCGTTGGCATGTTCTTTTTGCGGAAGATCTGTGGTTTTAAAAGGAGGGAATTTGCACTCCTTGAAGGTCTACCTCCTCCAGATAGTTCTAGATTTTGTGCGAGGTAGATGGGGGTTTTGAAGTGTAGGGCTTTGTGTGATAGGCAGGCAATCTTCAGTTGAATTCTAGCTCCGTAAGGTAGCCAGTTTAGAGATTTTAGAACCGGGCGATGTGTGCCTTTCGCTTAGTGTCCGTGATCAATCTGGCCGCCGCGTTCAATGACGCCTTTAGGGGGCCAAAGTGTATTTGGGGAGGCCACATAGCGTAGCACTGCCATAGTCAAGTCTCGGCAAGACAAGCGCTTGGACCACTTGTTTGAAATCTGATTGAGGTAGGAAAGGTTTGAGATTCCTGAGTGTTCTTAGAAGGTGGTTAGCTCCCTTGCACACGTTGCTAATGTGATTCTTCATATTCAGATGCTTGTCCAGGGTAATTCCTAGAGATTTAGCTGAGTCGATAGTGCGCGCGGAGCAGTTGAAGGCGGTGAGTTGGCTCATCCATAGGTCGATTATAGGAGTATGTTTCGGGGGGGAGATGAGGAGGAATTCTGTTTTGGCGGTGTTTAGCAGTAGGTGGTTCTCAGTTAACCAGTTTTGGGTCGTCAGTAGGGTGGAGTTGAGTGAAGCGATATCATCCGGGGAGGAGATTTTCAGATAGAGTTGGGTGTCGTCTGCATACATATGGAGGCGAATGTCCAAAGATTTTAGAACATTAGCTAATGGTTCCAGGAATAAATTGAAGAGAATGGGAGATAAGGAGGACCCTTGGGGAACCCCCATGCTGACTGGGGATGGCTGGGAGAGAGAGTGGTTCGCTTTCACTCATTGGGACCTGTTCTGAAGGAAGGACGAGAACCAAAGCAGCACCTGACCCGAAAGGCCCATCCTATGCTCCAGAATGAATAGGAGGTTGTCATGATTGACCGTGTCAAATGCGGAGGAAAGGTCAAGTAGGATAAGGAGGCAGGATTCATTACAATCGAGCATAATTAAGATGTCATCCATCACGTGGGTAAGAGCCGATTCAGTGCTGTGCCCACTACGAAAGCCAGATTGGTGTTGGTCCAGGAGATGGAAATTTTCGATGTACGCACATAGTTGTGACTGGACGCATTTTTCAAGGTGTTTGGCTAGAGTGGGGATGCTGGAGATAGGTCGGAAGTTGTTAAGATCTGTTCTGTCAGCTGTGGGGTTTTTTAATATCGGAGTTACCTGAGCCTCTTTTAGGCATACTGGGATCGTGCCTTGTGATAAAGATGCATTGACGATCTTTGTCCAGAATGGGGAGATTTCATCCTTGATCACTTTGAAGATGGAAGGTGGTAACGGGTCACTGAAGTGATTAGATGGATTGATAGTTCGAAGAACCTTTTTGATATCATTTTCAGAGAAGGGGGTAAAGGTGTCCCAGGAAGCGTTGTTCTTGATACCCCCGCTACATGGTGCTATCTTGTCTCGTACGGCCCGTGGGGGTGCAGGTTCATTAGGTAGCAGTAGAGCCCTCCTGGTTTCCAGATCCAAGTTAATAAGTCTAGTTTTCTCAGTAAAGAAGGCATCCAGATCATCACAAGAGTGAGGTCTGACTTCAGAGACCTGACTCTGAGTCGTGTGCCATTGCGATGTTGCTGATGTGGGCGATACTACTGCACTGCTGGGGACAGGGCTGACTTAAGTAACGGAAATGTCACCCTCTTCTTCACGTTCACCTTGCACCATGATCGAACCAGATTCCCTGCTCTCAACACCTTCACCAACAGCACTTGACATTTTTTTGCTAAGGTGTGCCTCCCAGCAAATTGTGGTGTGTTTTCTCAAATAGGTTACTTGGCCTCCGGTACCATAGTTTATACCAATCTCACCTCGACTAACACTTGCTTTGCATATGAAGCCTATGACAATATTCGGCTCCTTATCTCTAATGGTAAAGAAGTCCCCAACTGGGTAGGTCAACCTTCTGACACTGGTGCCAATGCCAATGTCAGACGAAGTGGCGGTAGGTGGGTGTTTTGATGTTTGCCTCTGCAGTGTCTACTTCTACTGAGGTGGTTGCGGATGTAGGTCAAAGCTGGGGCCTTGCAAATATGGAAGCTGGTGGTGGTGGTATCTGTTCCACATCCCTCAGAGCAGGTTGAGATGGGGTAATGTTGGTCTCCACTGGGGCTCGGCTAAAATCCATGATGACTTAGTCGTCGTCATCCTCCTCTTCTTCATCTATAACTCTAAAGCTTTCAGGAACCTTCCTTTTCACTAGTCTCTCCTGGTGTGTCTCAGACTGAGGTGGCACCCAAGTGGAGTCTTCATTATCAGAAGGGGGGCTTGGAGAAGATGATGGTGGAGAACCCTTCCATTTGCTTGCCTGAGAACTGGAAGACAATGGATTTCTTGAAGGAGGGGCTCTTTCTACATCATCAGCATGAAGTCAAATCTCTTTAAGTGCTCCTACTTTGGGAGGAACTACTATTGCTGGCTGCGGCTGCGATTGTCCACTTAGCTCAGTTTCGGGCAACAATTGTGTGATACTTTGTGAAAGAGATATCTCCAATTCAACACCACCGATCGTCGGTGTTGCTGTGATTAGAGTGGCTGCCTCTGTGCCAGACATAGGCTTGGGCCTATGTTTTGGTGGGGCCGCTGATGCAGGAGTGCTACTCCCAGCTTGCTCCCTGGAAGCCGATGCTGCAGACACGTTTTTGCCCAAAAAAGGTCTGGGGTGACATACAATTGGTGGTAAGCTATTTCATACCACTGGTGACTGTCTTGGTAGCACCTTTCTTTGGGGCCATCTTAAAGCTATTGATTGGTAGTGGCACTTAACTTCAATTTGTATAAACACACCAACATGAACTTTCATGTACACTCGGAAGGATAAGAAAGAACACCAACATACAGATGTAAATGTTTGCTTTACGTGCATCAAGTTGGGACGTGGCTCTCAGGGAGGTGCAGGTGAAAATTACCTAGTGACAATGGAATAATCCTTAGAAAATGAATGCTGTTGTGCGGCTGTGCAACTATGGCATATATGGGTTTTATGATGAATGTTAGGAAAATGGGAAACATAAACTAAAAAACTAAAAACATGTTTTAAATAAAATATATTTAAAATATGTATATATAATTAATTACAAATATTTTTTTAATTGAAAAAATATCCCAAAAATTCTATTAAATAAAAAAATGTTTGTGAGAAAAATATCAAAAAAATTAAACTTAGAAATAGAATTGCTGATGTACTAGGGGAAAGGGACTACCATGAGAAACCCACTGGGATTTGGGAAGCAAGGAGTGGTGCAGGTAAAAAATGTTAAAAAGTATATAATAATATAAAACACTGTTCATACACTACATTTCAACTTAGTATGAGCATTGAGCTACTAGGACTCAAGCACAAAATACAAAATGTCCCACAGCCACATGGTCAAACAGCAAGCAGTAGGCATGGCCATAGCAAAGAACACATGCAGGCCTATGGCAAAAGCACACTGGCTGCCTACACAAAATGTTTGAGAGCTCCATGGTCAAACAATAACAGCAACAAGCAGTAGGCATGGCCACAACAAAGAGCACATGCAGGCCTATGGCAAAAGCACACTAGCTGGCTACACAAAATGGCCACCAGCCACATAGTCAATCAGCAACCAACAAGGAAGCATGGCCATAGCAAAGAACACATGCAGGCCTATGGAAAAAATAACACTGGCTACCTACACAAAATGGTCGCCAGCTACATAGTCAAACACAAAAACAGCCAGCCAGGAGGCATGGACATAGAAAAGAACACAAGCAGGACTATGGAAAAATCACACTGGCTGCCTACATGTGCCAGTTACTTTGTCAATTAACAACAACAAGCAGGAGGCATGGCTACAGAAAAGAATATATGCAGGCCTATGGCAAAAACACACTGGCTGGTTACACAAAATGGCCGCCAACGACATGGTCAAATAGCAAGCAGGAGACATAGCCACAACAAAGAACACATGCATACACTTGGCAAAAGCACACTGGCTGGCTACACAAAGTGGCTGCCAGTCAAATAGTCAAACAACAAGCAGGAGACATGGAAAACAAAGAACACATGCAGGCCAATAGCAAAAGCACATTTGCTGCTCACACAAAATGGCCACCAGCCACATGGTCAAACAACAAGCAAGAGGCATGGAAAACAAGAAACACATGCAGATCTATGGCAAAAGCACACTTACTGCCTACACAAAATAGCCACACGGCCAAAAAACAAGCAGGAGGCATTAAAAGCAAAGAAGGCATACAGGCCTATGGACACTCACTTTATAAAATAATGGTCTCTGGCCACATGGGATGGGGAACAAACACAAAGACAAATGGTGGCCTATGGCAAGCACTCCCACACGCTGGCCAGACAAAAGAGGCGTGGTAACACAGGAGAAAACAGCCTTAATTCAGCTATGCCAAAAATAAAAATGGACTGGGCTAAAACATGTTATCCAAAAGCATATATCACCCCACCTATACACTGTTTGCAGACAGAAAACATGAAATACCCAACAAAAACACATTTTATAATTCAATCCAATGCCATCCATGGCCTAAATGATGTTTCATTTCCACAGACACAATAGAAACAGTTGTTTCATGTACCCATTACTAATACTGGGCCTACTGGCTGGGTGGCCTACTGACAGACTAAACCACATAGTTAATGAAAGGAATATTGCAAATGTATTTTAAAAAAAACATGGAAAAAATTTACTGAACTGTGCAACATTTTTCCATTATAAAAGAAAAAAATTACATGCAAAAAAATAACTCGGCCCCTACAGAAACTTAAGGCTATATACCGCAATAAATTTTAAAAATAAAATAAAAATGCAAATAAATCCTGGTGCATGCACTTTATCAAACAAACAACACCCTAAACAGGTTTTGAAAGTACTTGTGATATCACAAAAACAAAGTCTCAAAATCCAATGGTATATATGGGGTATCAGTCCTGGTCAAGCAGTAAACAACATTTTAGTCAGGGCAAAAGGCAGGCAACCCTAAATTAACCTGTGCTCACCCTCTGGTAACTTGGTCCAGAGCAGTCAGGCTTAACTTTAGAGACAATTTGTAAAGCATTTGTACAACACTTCAAACAGTAAAACACCACACAAAAAGATTCCACATCAGTTTAGAAAAATAGAGCTTTATTTAATCAATAAAACAAGATCAAAACAACAAAAATCCAATACGTATAACTTGAGTTATGAATTTTTAAAGAAAAAAGTGGATGCGAGGCACAGCAGAGATGGTGCGTCGGTTCCGATGAGCGATGCAGAGGTTTGTCATCAACTTTGAGGCTGTCATTGATGATGGATGCAAGGAGCGCCAGGAGCGCCAGGAGCAGAGTTGCGCAATGGCGGTTCCGAAGGCGATGCATTAGTTCCAAGATGCAGAATGCAGTGGCCATGCACATCTTTTACGACAGGTCCAATCCACGCAACAGCTTTAATGTGTTGGTTTTTTCAAAGATGCACCACTCAGCCAAGGAGATCCGTCCGTTCTGCTCGGGATGCATTGCTCTGCAAAGGATGCATTGGTTCCGCTGGAGAAACACCTTAGGCCCACTTGCAAGGGTCCAGGACTGGGGTGGCACCACTTGACTGGGCAGGCTCAAAGATGGCGGAGTACAGGTGAAGAAGCAGTTTCTTTGGAAGTATTTTATGTCCCTGAGACTTCGGATCAGGAGGCCAGCCAACTAGTCCTTGGAGTCAATCCAGGTTCAAGTGATGCAGTTCCAGTCCCCTCACCCAGGCAAGAGGGCAGCAGGCAGCAGGTCAGCAAGGCAGGAGTTCAGCAAAACAGCAGACCAGCAGAGTGGCAGTTCATTCAGCAGCACAGCAGTCCTTCTTTCTTGCAGAGTCTTCACAAGTCCAGAAGTGTACTGAAGTGGTGGTGTCAGAGGTCCAGTACTTTTACCCAGTTGCGCTTTTGAACTGAGGGAGACTTCAAAAACATGCCTTTGAATTAATTGCACAGAGTCCCAGTCCATCCTGCCCAGGCAGGGCCGGCTTTAGTGCTGATGGCGCCCTGTGCGACAATGTTTGTTGGAGCCCCCCCATGACCACCTCACCACAGGTTCCCTCACTACCACCATTTGACAATGCCCCCAAGTCTCCATAATCACTGTCTCTTAGATTCATTTAGTTTTATAGCGCCACCCGTACTAGTTTAAGGTGCCAGAACACTACACATCACACATATATTGCACTGAGACAATCATACGTGTGTAAATCAGTTTATAGGAAATGTTAGATAAGACAGAGTCCTACAAGATCTAGGTGTCACACGCCATCCATACCGGTAGGCAGTATAGTTTCAGAGTCCTTAGTCTGGAAAAGCACAAATTCAGAATTTAAAATGTCACACAATTCTTAGGGGTTTTCTTTAATAATAAGAATTGATTTTTACCCAAAGGAACCCTTTTTGCAATATTAGGATAAGGAAAGACTGGGCAAAAAACATGTAGCTGTAATATATTCCTTGCATTTTGCTTGCAGCTCTTTGACAGGTAATAGCTCACTGCTCTATATTAGGGTTTTAACTTTTAAGCTTCAAGTAACAAAAGGATCTCTCTGACAAAAGCAATAACCCATTGACCTATTCATAGTGTATGCACTTTTTGATCTGAATGGGCCACGTTCTTTGCAGCAGGCATATTAACCTTCTGCTCTATGATGAGTCAAAACTTCCTCTACCAGACAAAGCTCTGGTCTCTCTCCACGAAGAACATTAATCAACGAAGTTACCGAGACATTTTTATTGATGCTTGAAAATTGCTGGGACAAGGAAAGTGGCATCTGGTGCTTTTCAAATAATAAACATGGCGCCCCACCCCAAGTCAGCGCCTGGTGCGGTGGCACCGATCGCACCGCCCTAGAGCCAGCCCTGTGCCCAGGCTCCAGACTCACTACAGGGGTTATGCAGCCCTTTGTGTGTGGACAGGACACAGCCTATTCAGGTGTAAGTGAGGCTGTGCCCAGCTCCACTCTCCCATCCTGCCAGATGGCCCATCAGGTCGCACCTAAGCTCCCAATGTGTGTGGCTGTCTTGAAGGAAAACACAAAGCCCAATTGTCAACCACCCCAGAGATGTGATCAGGCAGGCAGCAGGTACCAAATGGCTAAGGTAAGAAAATTACAGCTATCCAAAATGGCTTCTTCAGAACTGCAATTTAAAATTCTACTTCACCATTAGTTGTGATTTTAGTTTGCAATTCCAGAGACGCCAAACTTGAATCAGTTACATTTTCCCATTTGGAAATTACTCTTACAAAATGCAATAAGGTAATCCCAATGTTAATTATATGGGAGATATGGGCCTTGTAGTAGTGAAAAATGACTTTAAGAGTTTTTCACTACCAGGACATGTAAAACTTTAAAGTACATGCCCAACTTTTTCAATCCATTGCACCCTGCCCTTGGGCTGTCCAGGGCCTACCCTAGGGGTGACGTATATGAATTAGAAACAAAGGTTTGGACCTGGCAAGAGATTTACCTTGCCAGGTCAACATACCAGTTTTATAACTGCACACACAGGCTCTGCATTGGCAGTCCTGAGACATGTTTCAAAAGGCTACATAAGTGGGTCACATAACCAGTGCCGCGGTCCCACTAGTAGCATTTAATTTACAGGCCCTGGGTAAAGAGGTAAAGAGCACAAGCACTTTATCACTGGTCAACAGTGGTAAAGTGCTCAGAATTCTAAGTCTGAAGGCAAAAAAGTTAGGGTAAACCATCCCAAGGACGCCAGGTATATCATACATCACAAGCAAACTAAAAAAAGTAGGTGTAGGCAGTCAGATCCTTTCAGAGCCCCTCAGAAGGACGATCTCATCATCTTACCAATTGGTCAGGTACCTAAAACAGAGATACAAGAAGAATACAGAATTATATAACATCTGTCGTGGTAGGAAGACATGTTGATAAACCATCGTATTGGCATACACAAGTTTAGGTGAGGCGGTGTGGATTGTGCAGACGTGTGGGATTGGAGCCTAAATGACTGACATAAATCTGCATTTAGATTGTTAGCAGTTCACCTGTAAGACATTCAGCTGCTTTTGATGCAATTCCAGGGATGAATATATATTGACAGATCCATGCCAAAGGCCTGCGCAGTATCATGGAATTTAGCACATTTGTGGAGTGGGCAGTGAGGGAGGTTGCTTTAATGACTTTCTCATGATAGGGCCTAAGGAGATAGGTTTGTGAACTTGGAGGTTGTGCGCGCAGGGAATGATGAACTGTGACTGCTCTTGGCATCCACAGTCTGTGGACCAAGAAAGAAATGTATTGCACCCCTAACAGTAATGAAGTAATGTGCTTTTTGTGTAGGATGAGCTGATCCTGAAATGGAAGAGTGACCACCTTGAGCAGCTCACATCTGCGGCTTAAGGTACCAGGACTTCTGCAGATTCTTATTTTAACATAAGCAAACTTCAAGGACTACAACTTGCTCTTCTTGTGGCATCAACTGTGGAAGTAGTGGAGACAGAGTATGTGCACTGTGTCAAGGGGGCCATAGGGACATTGTCGTCTTCGCTAAGTTAACATGAGCACGTCGCAGCCTGACTGCTGCTTTGCGCACATTCTTACATGTCTTCATTTTTTGCAATATTTTCTATGGCTGCTTTCACGTGAGAACTTGTTGCTTTGTTCGCTCTCTGCATGTTCCTGGGATTTTGACTGAACATTATGTGAAAGGTGGAACAACAATGCCCCTTGTTATTTTGTTCTGGTCAGACCTTAGCCCTTAGACAAAACATACTGATGCAGCTGTTGTTTGGACAACAAGCTTTGGTTTTTAGTGGGGTACACGAATTAGTTGTGACACACTTGGAGAGGGACCTTTCCAGGGAGAAGAGTGAGACAGCACCTATGATGTAGATCTACCATCTATAGGCTAAGGTATGGGGTCTGCTGACAAAGCCCAGAGATCTTCCAATATACAATAATACTTCTTCTTAGCAAGGGGAGGGAGGTTAGGCTCCATTGTCTTTTTATGATGACATCTCGCTTTATGATTTATGGACTAGCTGCTATACTGACTATATTCGTATTATGCATTTTCCTGCTTGTTGTGGCATGTATACTGCATGTTAGGGTTAGTTAAAATACATTTTTTAAACTATTTCATGTCTGTCAGATCTTATTGTGGACAAGTACAGGAGTGCGATCAAAAGGGTGTGTCTTGTTACCCCGATTCCTGAGAGATCTGGGAGTGTTGGGTTCTGGGGTGTCTAATCATTTGTTTCTCTGTGAGTGAGTAGGAGAGAAAGTGAGACACTATAGCTAGTCGGTCCTGGGCTCGTGGATACTAAGGTGGTAGGAAGACCCAGTCCCTATACACCAAGGTCCCATAATCCTGCGCATTTTTCTGTGTCTGTGCAGAATCCCTGCAGCATGGTACCACCAACGTTTGGTCTGGTACTTATTCACGGGACCCCTGAGTAGTGCTTGTCCATAATACCCTCTCACCGATTCCGGAGACGTCCGTGGTGAGGGGGCTTAGCCTCCTATATTTGTATATTTATAGGTTTTTTCAACCTTGAATTTTAAAAGGTTTTTCTTTACCCTATTTTGCGCTACCGTCCTCTATGATTCTTTGCCCCTTTTCTAATATGGCACAACCAGTCGCTGTTGCGGCACCTAACCGCACAGCAGTTACAGCATTTTTAACTCAACGTGGAGTCCTAATTGCGGGGGCTGATTTTATATTTGTTGTCGAAGCGGACTCTGCTTACCCCTTTGAAGTTTTTTACTCTTGGGTTACGTTTTCCACAGTGGATGGAAATTATAATTTGTTTCATGAATATACAGCAGTCGGGGTTCCGCGGAATTATCGGCCTTATGCATTACTTGAAGTTCCGTTGACAGCCTGGGAGCATACCTGGTTTAATGGTGCCCTTCCTCAACCTTTTTCTGTGGTCCGTTTAGGACCCTTATCGGTCAATGGGGCCCCTGGACAGTTTTAGCTGGTTTCATGCCACATCCAAATTATCTTCATGTTACCCTCGCAGAGCTACGTCGGCTACATACATCATTAATTCATATACACAGATGTGTCATACAATTTATGTCACGTAATTTTCAAGTGGCTCCGGCTGAAGCCACTCCTCAGCCACCGGGACATGGTGGTGGTCTTGTCATTAGTCCCATTATGATTAATTCAGTGATGGCTAAACGTCCTCAGAATAGAGATAATTTGCCATATTGGCTGGCAGAAAAATTTGAGCAACTCGAGGCTGTTTTTCCGCATACTACTCCTGTTGAGAAACACAGGATCCTGACGATGAGTTTACCGAGTGGTATTATTCCTGCTTTAGCTGACTGCACCACCTGGGGGACAGTGTTTGCTGCGGTATACACATTTTGCTTCGGCACCCCGTCCATGAGCGTTTTACCGAGCGTTCTAAAGAAGGTACAAGATGAACGCAGGGCTGGTCCAACCCTGAAATTGGGGATTAGATTAGTGGGCATGTTCCCTCTTGTCTCCGATATGATTCTGGCCAATGTCAAAGGTGAGGCAGTTAGCTTGCAAGTGTGTCAACGCCTATCAGCTGTGGCAGACGTTGACAGGCAACGGCAGTTGCCAATTATTATTGTGGATTTGTACACACCATTGGGTCGCAATGGTTTGGGAGTAAGACCTTTTACTCAGGTACAGAATAAATCTTCTCCTGAAAAGG
Source organism: Calotriton arnoldi (assembly GCA_963921515.1). Classification (NCBI taxonomy): domain Eukaryota; kingdom Metazoa; phylum Chordata; class Amphibia; order Caudata; family Salamandridae; genus Calotriton; species Calotriton arnoldi. Next base: position 13,258 of record CAWUFW010022837.1, on the reverse strand, counting down.
AGAGTCGTCCAATCTATCCTAAAAGGGCTAAGAATAAAAATCAGCGGCATCAACAGCAGAAGCCTGGTTCTCGTGCTGGTTCGCCACCACCTGACTCTTATGAATGTAGATATGATTTGTGAGACTGCTCTAAAATTAATACACCCGAGAGGTTTCAGGTTCCTGAGCCCCGTTCTCCTAGTTCCTTTCAGTAATCATCAGATCAACAGTTCGGTGGGGGAGAGAGGCAGGATCACAGACAAGGCGAGTCCATGCAGCCATGATGTGACCCGCAGTGCCAATTTGGCGTAAAAGTCAAACCGGAGGGACCACCTCCATATCGAGCCCAGTTTCAGAAGAAGAAAGTTGCCACTTTGACTGCAATGTTTGCCTCAGACAGTGAGAACCCTGCTCCTCGCCAGGAGTTGGGTGGTGACCGTCCTTGACAGCGCGGCAGAGGTTACCATAGTCCGACAGACACTCCACCAGCGTCTGGAGGCGAAAGCAACTGACACTTTTATTACAATAGAGACAGCTGATACTCGAGTTGCACCCCCTGATAGACTTTATGAAGTAACCCTCCATATTGAAGGCGATATTAAATGCCCAGTTGAAACAGTGTTTTGGGAACAACTCACTTCTTCCTATGACATTTTATTGGTGGAGGTTGATTGGCCACACCCTTTTGCCCTAGCTTCCTCCAGAAGGGAAGATGTTATTCTTCCTAGTTTTTCAAAATATGTTCCTGATGATGACAAAATGGCTTACGCCTCCAGGTGGGCTTTAGCCTTAGCCCTGGTGTTATATCACAATCAGGCAGGTTGGGAAGAGGGTTCCCCGGTCCATGTAATTCCTTTGCGTTCCACACCTCAGCCCCACCCACAGTATCCAATTAAACGAGACGTGAAAGCGTCCGTAAGGGAAATCTTGACTCAATTGGAAAATCAGGGTGTGATTCAAGCCTGTGTTTCATCGATGAATAATCCTCTATTTTCCGATATTAAAACCAGACAGTTCCTAATGCATAGTTTTGGATTACAGACATTTAAACAGTCACATTCCAACCTTTGCGGTTCAGAACACACATAGCTCTGCGTTAGTGAATAACATAGTTTACAAAAAATACAAAACCACCGTGGATATTTCCAATGGATTTCTCAGTCACTCTCTATTGAGAGTCGCGATTTGACCGCATTCAGTGCATTTGGAAATCATCGTCGATATGCGAGATTGCCTATGGGATATAAGAATACCCTTGGTGTGCTTGCAGCACGCATAGTGTCCCTTTTGCATGAGATAGACCCAGATGCCTTCTCGTACATCGATGATATATACTTGATGGATGATGAATTACAGCCGCATCTCTTGGGTGTGGACCGCATTGTCACACATTTTGCAAACTTGGGTTACAAATTCAATTTTGCTAAGTCTCACATCGCCTTCTTGGCGGTTCTTTTTCTTGGTTACGAACTGATTAATGAAGGTAGGGTGTTGGCCCCCCACTGCCTGGAGAAATGTGCACAATTAATGTACATAACAAGGACCCCCTGCAAATGAATGGGATTCCTAGGGCAGGGCTAATATGCAATTGAGGAAAAAATCCCTAGGCAATGAAAGGTCTATCGGATTAACAGACCATGTTAACTGACAACATAGGTAAGTGAACTCAGTGTAGCAGAAATACTTTTAAAATGTCATTTCTTTAATTCAAATTGATAAAAAAGTGTCAAAAAACATCTCATGAAAAGTGATAAAGCTAAACAAAATCGTATCATGATACAAAAATTACAATTATGACAATACAACAAAAATTAACAATTTACATAAAATAACTCAATACATATAAAGTACAAAAAACAAACATATTTCAATATGACAACTGTTCAAAGACATACAATAACGTGATAAACGAAAGACGTGGCTGCTAGATGGATCTTCTACGCGCGTTTCGGTGCATTCTGCACCTTCATCAGGGAAGCCACAATAATTATTCTTTGGACTGGTCTTGAGCCTAATCCGGATATAAACGGAAATCGGCAAAGCTCCAAAAAAAGGAGCAAATGAAACCCACGATCTCCTTTGCACAGGATATGTGTGCCTCAAGGGAGTACGGGTCGATAAGATAAATAGCAAAGATTATTTTCAGACGTTGCAGTTGTTGCTAAAATGTGCGCAGGTTCATAGAACTCCAAATGGAAAGTTAAATAAAGTCCAGACCGCAATAAAGGTAATCTGCGTAGTCCACAATCAAAGTTTTGCTCTGGAGCGGTAACGATCTCCGTCATCTGGCTCTAAACTGATTTTGAAAAGCGTGCCTCCACTATGATATTACAATGTAGCAGTGCTCACACTGCAGGCATATGATTAGCGTTCGTTCTGCTTGATGGCCACAATAACGTCAATCGAAAAAATGGTCCGCACGCGATTACTGGCAAACTGGGTCAGTTTGCGGTATGCCTGCAGTGTGAGGACTGCTACATTGTAATTTGTACTTTATATGTATTGAGTTATTTTATGTAAATTGTTAATTTTTGTTGTATTGTCATAATTGTAATATTTGTATCATGATACGATTTTGTTTAGCTTTATCACTTTTCATGAGATGTTTTTGACACTTTTTATCAATTTGAATTAAAGAAATGACATTTTAAAAGTATTTCTGCTACACTGAGTTCACTTTCCTATGTTGTCAGTTAACATGGTCTGTTAATCCGATAGACCTTTCATTGCCTAGGGATTTTTTTCTCAATTGAAATGTGCACAATTGCAATCTCCATCTACCCTTAAAAAATTGCAATCTTTGCTGGGTTTTTTTAATTTCGGGAGGACAGACATTCCTGATTATGCCCATCGTATCAAACCTCATTACTCATTGATACAACCTACTTTCTCTGCTTCCTGTTGGCTTCCAGAAAATACAGCGATTCTCTGCAGTCTTATCTGCTTGTGACCAACTTCTTGTTAACACGTGACAATTTTACAAATTTGATGATGAGGATTGTACCTGGCACGTTAGGTTTCACTTACTTGATGTTCAATGAAGGGGACACGGTCCCCATTGCTTATAAATCTCATTTGTATACTTCAGCCAAGATGCGTTTCTTTTCTACAGAAAGTTTTTTGACAGCTGTCCAGATGGCGATTCTGAAAGAACGCTCTTTGGCTCAGGGTAAACGCATTTTCATGGTCTCACCTGTACCTGCTTTAGAAGCAGTTACAAAGGCTAGTGTTCCAAATTTCAAAGCCTTTCATCTTCATTGGATACAATGGGCTAGTTCTTTGACGTCGGCTGACGTCAACTTTGTCTTTGATCCTTCTTTGCAAACACAGGAGTTTTTTCAATATGAACATGTTCATCCTCCTCCTTGATCATTACTCCCTCTTGATCAGTACAAACGCATTATTTACACTGATGGATCTGCACAGCCAGCCATTGGTTCTTAGCAAGCTCATTCAGCAGCCTGCGCAATTGTGGCAGGTACGATTGTTGATGGGGATTTTAAATCCTCTTTGGTACACACACAGTCTCTTGGAGATTGCACAGCTCAATTGGCTGAGCTACGTGCTTTGGTTTTGGCTCATGAATTTGCTGATCCAGATGTTCCTACGCTTATAGTATGCACTTCATTTTACTGTGTACAATCCTTCAATGACAACTTGTTTTTCTGGAAACAAAATAATTTCCGTGATTCTAAATGTAGCTCAATTAAGTATAAAACGCTTAAGGTTTGAGTGGCCGCTCTTAAGGAACGTTTGCCTCTCACACATGTTATCCATACTTTGGGCCATCAGCGCATGGGAGCCCATGCTGTTGGTAATTTGCTGGCTGATGAGGCAGCCAAATCTGCAGTAGCCACTTGTTCAGTAGCAGCGGTCACTAGGTCTATGACTAAAATTGATGATGATATTTTAGCGGCTATAGCTGCTTCGAAGGAGGGAACAGAACTTCCCCAAGGTTTCCCTTCACGTTATACATACCACTTGTCTTCTGATCAAATTCCATTTGTAACTATTCCATCCGTAACATGGTGGTCGATACTGAATAGTATGCCTCCAAGTAGTCCATGCCGAGATCTTTCACTAAATCCGATGGCTTCAGCTTCTTCGACTACTCCCCAAGTAATGGAGGGGGAGATGGAAACTACAATTGATTTATTCCCTGTTTTACATTCTACTTCCAACACTGCAGACATTGTGTATGCTTCTCCTCCAGTTGAGGTCATAATTGACATTCCTGAGAGTACCATACATGATCCATCAGATGCTGCACAACCCCAGTTGTTTCAGTTGGGGTCTAGTGGTTATTATATGGACCGTAACAGTTTTTCTTCTGAAACATCTTCTTCGTCCTCATCTGTGGCAAAACCCACTACACGTACCCATCTTTTCATCTCCTGGTTCAAAAAGACTTAACTGGTCCCTTCCTGGACATATATCTGGATGGTACTTACGATGATATTCCTCTTCATGTGGATCGGAATTGTGACTGTGTTTTTTCTACTCATTAATGGCCATTATTTACCTGAATTCTCTGCTGTGAACTTAGTTGATGGAGTTCTGGCCCCCCATACATCGTCCCATATAATGAAAGGAGATCAAGCCCTTGTCAACATTTCAGCGTTCCCTGTTGCTGATGGCATTGTTTGGGATAAAGTATCATACGATATCAATGGCCCGACCGAACTTTTAAACATTCCATACATTTTCCGCGTTTCTTTTGGAGATGTGGTTTTGCCTGACATACATTCAGATGACTGGGATGTTCATGCCGTTCATACATTGATCTCAAATTTAAAATATTATGCTGCTTTTGACAATGAAGACTTCTATTTGAATTCTGCGAATTATGCTGATTTATTCTGTTATCAACATTATGGCCATCATTTTTTACATAAGACCAACAATCTGAGACCATTTTTTATTTATGCACAGTGGGAACATTGCCCAACACCTTTACAGGGTAGTTCGGAGACTCAACAGAGTAAATTTATATATTTTCCCAGTTGCAAACTTTCAGACCCTCAGTACTATTTTTATAAACTAAAGATACCGTCCCAGGCCAAGTTTATGTTGACACACACTAAATTAATTTACTCCATGTCCTTCAGGAATGATTTGTCCGTGAAGGTTTATGAGCACTGGAAGGACACAATTGATTTAAAATCCATTTGGGGTACTAATGATTGGCAAGTGCAGGGCACTGAAGCTTTGCATCGTGCGTGTTTGATACTGTCTCAAATTTTATTTTTAAATGACACGGTGCAACAGACTACTTGTTTTGGTTTAGCCACGGCCAAAAATCTAAATATTCCCTCGATTCTATTATTGGCTTGGTATTATACATGGCAAACACACATCAACAACACAATTGAAGACTGTGGGGTCGATTCCGATTCGGGCTGGAAAAAGCACCGACCGACTCGGATCCGGAAAAAATACCGACCGACACGTACCCGTGGCGCACGACACGCCAAGTACGATGCAAGGCGCGAAAAATCCGACCGACACGTACGGAAACAAAGTCGACCGACCGAGCCGCACGGAAAGCAGCAATCCGGCCGGAAAAACACGCGAATCCAACCGACCGACACGCACCCGGAACAAATTCGACCGAAACATACACGCAAACTCCAAACCGCAAAGTACGATGCAAGGCGCGAAAACCACGACCGAGTCGGACGGAGGACAAGCCGTACGACCGACACGCATACAAAACCGAGCCGAAGCAACACAATACACCGCGACCGACGCGTACGCAGCATAGAAAACTGCACAAACACAGCGTGAACGAAACGGAGAACACCGTACGAGACCAATGCAGGGTCCGACTCGGTCACAAGAACGTTTCCAACATACACAAACAGCACAAAGGAAAAATCACCCAAAATAAGGCCAAACAAGCAATTACCAAGCCAATAAATACTGGGGGGTGGGGACAGAGAACAAAGACACACCCACAACTCCACCTATATAAAGGACACAAATCACTACCATGAGCCTTTGCAAATGCCATTCCACTGCCAGCACCCAAGAGAAAGCAACCACACACCCACAGCTCATCCCTCACACAAGCCACACACCATCAGCACACCAACAAATACCTACCTCACATACACCCAGCAAAACACACACTCACACACCCTCACCTGCACACCAACACACACATCACCCACCATCACCACCCATCACCATGCCCCCAAGAAGAATCCCAAGTTCCTAGATATTGAATTGGAAATCATGGTAGACGAGATCCTCAGGGTGGAGCCACAGCTGTTTGGCACACTGGTCCAACAGACCCCCATGTCGCAGAAAACCAAGATGTGGGGAGAGGATCATCAACAGGGTGAACGCCCAATCACCATGTCGGGCGCACAAAGACCGACATCCAGAACAGGTGGTATGACGTGCGCAGGAGGGTACGGGACATGCTGAAGAAAGACTACATCAACAGCCAATACACCGGCAGTGGCCCTCCTGCCAAGCCAATATACCTCAGGCCCTGGGAGGAGAAGGGGCGGGCCATCCTTCCGCCAGTGAGCGTATATGGACTAGAGGACATCCCAGAGCCTGGTGAGTACACAACAAATGTACACAATATTCTGCCACAAAACACACACATCACTGTCAAGGGGAGAGTCAAACCATGCACTCTTAGCAATTACACAGCAACCAGAACAGAATCATCCCAAAATGTGTATGTTAGTCAGATAAACACAACACATGCCATCAAAAAGTCACATCCAACTGTGCCAACACATGTACAAACACAACCACAACTACAGCTAGGCAGTGGCACAAATAGAACTAACACACACATCCAGACATGTAGCCACCACAACAACACCAACACACAGTGAAGGCCACTCAAAGGAAGGAATTCTGTGTATGCTGGCCAAGTCAGTGAAGCCAATAGCATCATGGGAGTCGCAGTCACACATATTGCCCCCCACAACTGTCCCATCAACACCACCATGAACCATGCTCACATCACAGGGAGTGGAGAAGGACTCACACGATGGCTGACACTGGCTACTGCTGTGGGGAGCACAAGGCCCTGCTGGCAACTGTGCACCAACAAACAGCAGGACACCACTGACTGACATCCTGAGAGACAACTTACACTCCCTGCAATGCAAGCACGTTCCATGGTGGGATATCTGGCTAGCTGGGTGGGAAGGGGGACTTGCAGCACTGACCATAGTCACAAGCACCTCCCTCACACCCCCCAACACAAACTCCACAGAACCCACCTGGTAGAATGCAATGCCCCCATCCTAACACAAGATCCCACAAAGAACCACCACCCTGGGTCATGTTGTGTGAAGCACAGGGACACTCTTGGGACTCTTAGCCAAACAACTGCCAGGACAACACTCCCAGCCATCCTGTCAGCACAGCCAGCCCACCCCACAGGGAAGCAGAGTCAAAAGGAAGGAAGCATGGGCATGCTGGGAAGGGGGAGGAGGCAATGGCATGATGGGAGTCGTAGTCACAGACATAGCTCACCCCCACAACTGTCCCATCAACACCACCCTGAACCATGCTCACATCACAGGAAGTGGAGAAGGACTCACAAGATGGCTGACACTGGCTACTGCTGTGGGGAGCACAAGGCCCTGCTGGCAACTGTGCACCAACAAACAGCAGGACACCACTGACTGACATCCTGAGAGACAACTTACACTCCCTGCAATGCAAGCACGTTCCATGGTGGGATATCTGGCTAGCTGGGTGGGAAGGGGGACTTGCAGCACTGTCCATAGTCACAAGCACCTCCCCTCACACCTCCCCCAACACAAACTCCACAGTACCCACCTGGTAGAATGCAATGCCCTCCATCCTAACACCAGATCCCACAAAGAACCACCACCCTGGGTTATGTTGTGTGAAGCACAGGGACACTCTTGGGACTTCTTAGCCAAACAACTGCCAGGACAACACTCCCAGCCATCCTGTCAGCACAGCCAGCCCACCCCACAGGGAAGCAGAGTCAAAAGGAAGGAAGCATGGGCATGCTGGGAAGGGGGAGGAGGCAATGGCATGATGGGAGTCGTAGTCACAGACATAGCTCACCCCCACAACTGTCCCATCAACACCACCCTGAACCATGCTCACATCACAGGGAGTGGAGAAGGACTCACAAGATGGCTGACACTGGCTACTGCTGTGGGGAGCATAAGGCCCTGCTGGCAAATGTGCACCAATAAACAGCAGGACACCACTGACTGACATCCTGAGAGACAACTTACACTCCCTGCAATGCAAGCACGTTCCATGGTGGGATATCTGGCTAGCTGGGTGGGAAGGGGGACTTGCAGCACTGACCATAGTCACAAGCACCTCCCCTCACACCCCCCAACACAAACTCCACAGAACCCACCTGGTAGAATGCAATGCCCCCATCCTAACACAAGATCCCACAAAGAACCACCACCCTGGGTTATGTTGTGTGAAGCACAGGGACACTCTTGGGACTTCCAGCCAAACAACTGACAGGACAACACTCCCAGCCATCCTGTCAGCACAGCCAGCCCACCCCACAGGGAAGCAGATTCAAAAGGAAGGAAGCATGGGCATGCTGGGAAGGGGGGAGGAGGCAATGGCATGATGGGAGTCGTAGTCACAGACATAGCTCACCCCCACAACTGTCCCATCAACACCACCCTGAACCATGCTCACATCACAGGGAGTGGAGAAGGACTCACAAGATGGCTGACACTGGCTACTGCTGTGGGGAGCACAAGGCCCTGCTGGCAAATGTGCACCAACAAACAGCAGGACACCACTGACTGACATCCTGAGAGACAACTTACACTCCCTGCAACGCAAGCACGTTCCATGGTGGGATAACTGACTGGCTGGGTGGGTGGGAAGGAGGGCCGGCTGTCAACCAAACACAACCAATGCAGACCATGTTCACACCCCAGAAAATACATAGAAATGCCCAAATAATGCAGGACAATGTGCCACACCAATATCAACCCCTGACTGTGACGACTCAGGACAATGCAATGTATAGGCCCGCACCCAGAGGCACAGTCACAACTGTAATGTGTGTCAAACATTGATGCCTGCAGAAACATGACATACATTGTTTGTGTCTCCCAAAAACAGGTGATGATGGGGACACAGCAGCAGACGCTGAGGAGTCCCAGTCCCAGGCTCAAGAGGATGCCGAGCTCACTGGCGTCGTGACAGCCTCTGTCCTCCTCGGACGATGAAGAACAACCTGGCACATCCGGTGCAAGTCAACATGCAGCACCAGCAGGACCACCAGCTGCAGCACCAGCAGGACCACCAGCTGCACCCCTGCACCCACCCCTACAACGACTGTCACCACGAATACCATCCCTGCCGACATGGACAGAATAAGGAGCAACACCAGCACAGTGACCCTGGACCAACCTGGGGCCATGGACACCACCACCACCACCAACCCCCAAGGTGGACCAGGGTTATCTCTGCGTGCCACTGCACACACTGCACATGTCAGCAGGGGTGGTGGGAGGGGTGGGAGACAGAGGTCGCTGCTTGCAGACGTTGCTGGTGTGCATGATGACCCACAACTGGTACGCATAGCTGATGCGTACCAGTCCAGCACCGGAGAGCTCAGCCAGGTAGTGGGGCTCCTCAGAGACATTAAACAGCAGCAGGCTGCCCATCATGCCCGCTTGACTCCCACATGTCCCACGTGGAGTCACACATGTCCCGTGTGGACTCACACATGTCCCGCGTGGAGTCCAAGTGGGATGCACTGCATGAGATGACGGCGGTGCACAGGGACATTTTACAATGCCTCCGCCAGATGAACAGCAACCAGTCCACACCTCCCTGTGTGCCAACAACATCTGGTGCCGAACAAACTGCAACTGCCACAGGGAGGGAGGAGGACTCTGGCGGAGAGTCCCCTGCACCGCAGCAGCCTGCACTTGAGGGCCCCCCCCCCAAGAAGAGGGGTTGTCCGAGGAGGGAAAAGTGAGAGGCCAATGGCCAAGCGCAACTCCCAGGAAGCCTGAACCTGTTCTGGATGTTCGCCTTTGTGCACAGACTGTTCACCCTGTTGACGGCAACACTACTCCCACACATTGCATGGGGAGTACAAGTTGGACCAATGTGTCAGACAACTGTGGCCCCGATACTGGGGATCCTGTCTACCCGGACTTTCAATTCACCTAGGAACTTGGGATTGCAAGATTCATGTACAGCACAACCCATCCTATGCACTATTAACACAAATGTATCACAATAAACACACTAATACACCATACTTGCCTCTGTCGTGATTCCAACGTGGGTGCTGTTATGGGGATGATGTACTGCAAAATTACACTGTGTATGCGAACTGCAACAGCAAGGACAACACAGGCATGTGAGTACAGGAAACGTGACACACATGAGGGAGACACACCACCAGGGCTACACGACACATACACACCTAGGCCATCTGACTCATTGCCTACACTGATGTTGCCAGGGAAGACGGTGCAATGCACAGACACCACACCCATTCCCAGTTGTAGTCAAGTAGCCCACAGGTGCAGTAAGCAAATGGCAGTCAAATGTGTGACCACAGACAGCGCACATCAGAAAGTGAAGCACAGGTTTATTACACAGTTGCAACATGCCGTAACCACTACAGATGCAAGGTAACCCCACCTGGCAGCGGGCACACCGTCAACAACTGTAGACGGAAGGAAGTCCATGGGTGTGGCGCACATCACCTGTAGGGACACAACAGCTACCAGCCTGGATGTGCAATCACGTCGTCGGTGGACACAGTTGACCAAACGAATCTGAAAGTACCCTGTGAAGGACAGAAATGACACACAGTCAAAAGCAATGGAGTACAGGACAGAACAGCAAAACACATGCACAATGCATGTTACAAGATACCCACCCAGAACCAAGTTAGCATGTCAACACTGTTGGGGAGTACAGCCCACCTGTCACCACACATCGCAACACACATCCAGTCAAGTGGCCCATGGACACACTCCAACAGCACCAGAGCACCACCCACACATCATGCCAACTCACATCATTGACATGACACCTCAGGATACTCACATTCAGCTAAAGAAGTTGGTGATGAGCTGTGTGCGGACATCACCATCACCATCATCATCGTCACTGGCATCGTGGTCCAGGCCAGGATCCTCCACAGGTGGCGGATGTTGGTCATTGTCATCCTGGATGAGAGGCAACTCCTTCCGCACTGCCAGGTTGTGGAGCATGCAGCAGACGATGATAATCTTGCACACTTTCGCAGGGGCATATGGGAGGGACCCTCCCGGTCTTGTCCAGGCAGCGGAAGCGGCTCTTCAGGAGACCAAAGGTCCGCTCAATCACTCTCCTGGTCCGACCATGTGCCTCATTGTAGCACATCTGGGCAGGTGTCACAGGGTTCCTGAGGGGTGTCAGCAACCACGGCATGTTGGGGTATCCCGAGTCACCTACGGACAGACAAGTGCACATTAGCTGACTTGGAAAAGTGGGCGGAATACCACAGATCAGATCACACACAATGGCACAAAGTCAGTACACACCGACAAGCCAGGCACGCTGGTTCTGCATCTGTGCCATCATCCTGGGGATGCGACTACTCCTCATCACAAAGGCTTCGTGTGCTGAACCAGGGAAACGGGCACACACGTGTGTGATGGTCATGTCTGCAAGACACACCACCAGTGCATTGACCGAGTGGTAGTGCTTGCGGTTCCTGTAGGCCTGCTCCTGGGCCTGTGGTGGTACCAAAGCCACATGTGTCCCATCAATGGAGCCAATGACATGCGGCATCCTCCCCAGGGCATAAAAAGTCACTCTTCACGTCAGTGAGTCGTCGCAGTCTAGGGAAATAGATGTACCGGTTCAGGAAGAGCAACATTGCCGCCAAAACATCGCGGAGCACACGGCTGAACATGGTCTGTGACATCCCACCAGCAGTCGCCACAGTATGTTGGAAGGTACCAGTGGCAAAGAAGTGTAGGGCTGCCATCACCTTCACCTTGGGGGTCAGCGCTGTAGGATACGGCCGGCCAGGCTGCAAATGTGGGGACAACTGCACTGCCAAATCCTCAATCAGCTGCCTGGTGAAGCGGTACCGTCGGATGCTGTCCCGCTCCACCATCGTTGCCAGGTCTGGGAATGGCCGATGTACAGCAGGAGCCCTGCAGTGCAGAGGAGAAGTAAGCAAGATTGTCAGTCACCCCACATATGCGGCATTGAACACACTCAAGATCCCAACATACATCATTATGAGGCACAACTACATGAAGTGTGCAGTACCGGAAGGACATGTATGGTACATACATGGCCAACATCTGTCAACACGGTCCAACAGGTGGCATCAATTAGTCCCAGGTTGGCCCATTGGATATCATGAGGCCGTGTCACAGTTCCCATCTCCTGCTGCCGTGTCACAATAACCCCCACAGGGACATGTGAGAACAGATGTGCCCCAGGCACCACAGCTCAACGACAGGTACATTCCCAGGGACCCTGTAATGCCACATGGACACTGGCATTACATGGAGTATCATGTATACACCACAGCAAAACAACCATGACCCCCACAGGTAGTGGCCCCACTTGCCACGGCAGGACAGACATGGACGTCTGTGACACACACGCACAACATCAGAGTCCATGCACACACAACGTGGATGTGGAGACTGTCTCCCATTGTGCACATGAAATCAGAGACATTGTAAACACCACATGCACAAAGACTGTGGAGGACCATCACTATTGTGCCACTGGGACACCCTGGCTCAAACATACCGTCCCACATGGGACTCACGGGGTATGTGACATGACATACACATACACCACTGTGAAATGTGACCATGGCACATGCACAGATATGAACAGTTGCACATCACAGTGGTCACGTACACGTAACACCCAGGATCCTGTCCCCATGAACACGTGCACAGCCTGGGGGTGGCTGCCCACAGGTGACACCCACAGGACAACATGTACACCAACATACACACAATAGGAAATGCAGCCTTACATGCCTTATGATAAAGTTTGGACAGGCTGTCGTGATGTAGGTGTGCCCCTCACTCCCTGGGAGCTATCTGTGGCTGGCATATGTCCATCTGAGACAGGCATGCTGACATATGCCAGTCACATGTACAGTGATGCGTTGAACAGCAATGGACCGATCGGTGCCTCCGGCCGGCCCATTGCTTTCAATGTGTGCGGGTACGCGTTGAACCCCTGTGCGCGTTGAACTGCAATGGACCGATCGGTGCCTCCGGCCGGCCCATTGCTT